>JABSSZ010000419.1:0-134024 GCA_013755755.1 Fusarium sp. NRRL 25184 | reverse complement strand
AGAGGGGGATGGGGTATGAAGGGGAGTGATTGATACAGTTTGCTCAGTGCTCCGATCATATTGGGACCAGGCAAGAGGAGTTGTGAGGTGGTTGAGGGTGGTGAGAGACGCGTCATACGCGCGGCCTGGAGGATCGTGAAGGAGGCTAAGATGGTGAGCTGAGGCAATGGATTGGTAATGGACTGATACTAATGCCTGTTCAGCTTAATCCCGTCATGTCGAGGCATTGATCATTGATATCATCTTCGAGTTCGTTGATATCACACCTGCAGCATCAAAGCACAGGCCTTTGTCGGCAGTTCGATCTCGAGGCCATTGGCGGACATGGTATCCGTGTGTTACATGTATTACTAAAGCCTCAGGCCATCCATATTCTTTGGGATCGGTGACAGTCGTCATGCTATCACCAGCCTTCTCATGAACGGCCACTCTTCCACAACTCGGCAGGATACACGGCCAAGCAGTCCTTACACTCTCCGCAACCTTCACAATCCGGTCCCCATTCTCCAGACTGCAAATTCAACCTCCACGATGCGGGCCTTTCGCCATAACAAGGACCGGTCTTCAGGTCAAACCTATTCGGCTTGGCAGGAAAGTTCTTCCAATAACCACCATCCTCTCTGTTCATCATCGTGCATACGTGTACACCAGTCTTGAGTCCTGCAGCGACAGACTTTTGCAGAAACAGTTGCTTTGGGCCAGCATCCTTGAGGCCTCCGTCGATGGGTCTCCCATGAGCGATCTCTCTATTGAGTGTGTCGTTCCTCGGCAACCGCGAGGTAAACAACCTTGAGGTTCTCAAGGATACCAGATTCGATGAGTGACGCCAGTGCTGTGTCGAGGATATCTGATGGGATATCGTCCGATTCTGAGTCGTCCGCGTACCCGTCCGATCGTCCCCAGACATAAATAGCTTCAGTGCTAGCAGGGAAAGATCCAGAAACGTATTCCGCAAGTTGCTCTGCATTGGGAGAACTTTGGACCAGATAAAACTCTTCAAGCTCTATATCAGAAACTCCCAACGTAAACAGCTTCAAGTTTCCAAAGTGGTCAAGGTCATCGATTCGATAGTTGCTGCATCGATGGCCGTGCAGACCGCCCGGATTGTAAATGATGAGTTTCTGTAGCGTTGTCCCATTGCCAGAAGATATCATGCTCACGAACAAATCCACGTAGTCAAGATCTTGCCGTTGTTCACTCGCAGCCCTCAAATCGACTGATTCTAATTTCTGCGATGCACCTGCTATGCCGTAGAAATATTCGGGAGAGAACCCTGAAAAGCTATCTATGAAGAGATGCTTGACGCTCGAAGTACCGCGTGGAAAGTCATACTGGCCGACCACATCGAAGTGCTGGTGGTTTTCGTTACCATATTCAATGTAGTGTAAATCATTGAAGTAGAGCCTTTCAAGGTTTGGTATGTAGAAAAGGGCTGCAAAGTCGCGGGCATCGCGGCGGGGACTCATGTCGTTCCACGAACGTTGATCTGTCTCGATACCGACTGCGATATCTCTCAGGGATTCAAACCCTTGCAGCTCATGTGGCTCGTCCTCTGTACGACGACTGTCTCTGATGACTTTTCTCATCCATTGCAGAGTTGTGTGAGGAAGAAGTCCTCTCTTGACGAATCGCAGACTGTGAAGACGAGGACATGTTGCAATGAGGAGGAGTTTGAGGAACCCGTCCTGGCCAGCCTCTAGATCCCGTTGGATTGTCCCAGAGTCAAATTCCGAAAAGGTCCATAATTCCAGTGCAGTACGGATGTATCTCTGCATGTCTTGCAGCTCCAGCCCATACCTTGTAGGAAGGCCATCAGCAAGGCTGCAAGTCCCGGGAAAGGTTGGAGCCCATGGTCGCCAATCCTCCCAATTCTGTCGGCTACCCCAGATCTCCAGCTCACGAACATGCCATCTCTCGATTCTGGCTTGGGTAGTATTTTTGAGTAGATCAATCACAGTTTCTGGTGAAAGGTCCGATGTGATTCTGTATTTTGCGTGAGCTTCACGGTGAAGATCCAAGAGATTCCGGCACTGGTGGTGTAGGGTAGTGCAAGTGAAGGCCAAGTCAAGATATGTTGATGTAGGGCCATACTCCAAGATCTGGAGAATGAGCTCCGTTGAGAGACGCAGGAGATGGCATTCGTCTTGGGTCATGGTGCTATGCTGTTGGCCTTGAGGTTACGAATGGAGTTGAAAGAAGGTGGAAGGGCACGCGGGGGTCCTGAATAAAGACAGCCGAAAACCTCAAGCACTAGACATGCGCTGAAAAGGAGCAGCGAGAGATTGGACCGTCCAATGAAAGCTAACCAGGCCGAAAGAACAACATTAATAAACCGGTCTATTGCATATCATTTACTAAGTTTATGGAATGAAACAGTGAGCCGACATGCTGCTTCAAAGATGCATTTGCTTCAGAGAAGAACCGAGGAAGTCAGGGTACAGTAAAAGAAAATATTCTATAACCATTAAATACATAATTTAAAGTAAAGTACAGCATTCTGCACGGGATATCATACAGAAGTCAATCCGTTCTATCCATCATCTAAACATGACAATTCCATAACGTGTATATTCATCCATTAAGCACCCATTCCATCCATTAAACCTTGAAACCAAGCCCTTAAGCAGCAATCATGAAACCAGCGACACCGACGGCGGCAACGGCAGCGAACAAGTTGGCACCACGAGGAGCAGCGGCGTTGGTCTTGTCAGTGTCATCGGAGCCACCGGCGCTGCCAGTAGAAGAAGCACCAGGAGTAGCGAAAGTCTCGAGAACAGTCTTGAGCTGGACAGTCTCTGTGGTGGTGGCAGCAGTGAAGACAATCTTTCCAGGAGTAGAGCAAACGCCTAGTCCGCCTTCATCCTCCTCCCCATCAAGACACTTGTCAACAAGCTCCTGCATATCATCGGCCTTCTCGTTAGACCACTCAATCACGGCGGTCATGTAGCTCAAGAGATCGGAAGACAGCGAAGAGGGAGCAGTGAGAGTGCAAGGGTCGGTGGTCTCAGCAGTGAGAGCCCAGGACTCAAGCTCCCTGTTGGCAGTGGGTGCGCTTCGAAGGATAGAGATGGCAGAGCTTTGGCACTCCTCCTGGTCGTCACGCTCAAAGATGGCGTTGACAGAGCGCTTGTTGGGAGTGAAGCTGGGGATGTGCTTGCCGACGTGGAGAGTCTCGAAGATGTGGACGACATCAACGCGCTTGACTTCAGCGGCAGAGACGGTGGTAGCAGCCGCAGCGGCGAGGAGGGAGATGTACTTGGTCTGCATGTTGATGGTTTGTTTGTTTGTTATAAGCGAGTGAAGATATTCGAGAGTGAACGAAAGAGATGTTCTGAGAGAGATGCTTTGTGAATTATGATTTGAACAATGTGTGAGGATACAGGCTCCTTATAGTAGACGCTCACGATGTGATGAGTTAGGACATGGCCGCTACAACGTGCCATTTCCCGCCTGGGCAAAAGAGTCACCGGCCAGGCCAAGGGAAATTTTGCGAGGCACAGTTAATAGGAACCGCAGAAGCATCCAATGAGGCGGATGGGATTCATCTTGGCAGAGGATTCAGAAGATCACCCCTGCAGCCCTGGCAAGGCTGAGTGGACGCTCCAGAAGCGAAGCAAAGCGATGGTCCAGAGCATCTCCACTGAGTTTGCTGGTTCATTGCGGTCTAGGTCAATGCGTTGTCTAGCCTAAAGATGAAGACGAGGTTAAGCTTACATTTATGACTCTTTCATTCTATGCAACGTTCCTCGTGAGTGCATAGTCTGTGCCATATCTCACCGTCACATACATCAATCAATACACCGCTGGTCACCTTAAACAGGAGACGAAATGCTAAAATTAACCTTGTGTGCAGCACTCTTGTTAGGCTCTAGCTGCCTGGCCTAGCCTGGCAAGGCTAATGTGGCGTATGGGACCTCGCCGTAGCCAATCGCTTAAAGCGGGAAACCTGCAACTCTATTCGTATCGTTTCCTCATCTGTCGGCTTTTTCCTATCTCAGAAGGGGCTGAGTTTTCTCTGGTGGTGCTTATATCCGCTTCATTAACATTACAGCCATCAGATCTGCTTTTGATGTGCCTCGAGAGACCTGCTCTGTGACTTCATTCTGGGGATCGGCGATGTTGCCTCGCAAGGCGGGCGAAGCAAAAGTCTTGGCAAGGCAGGAACTCGCGATTTGCAACTGCACTGTTACCACTGGGCTCTTGGCAGAATCACAACCAGCGTAGAACAAAGCCAACATCACAACACCACCAAAAATGAGGAAAACGATATAACCAAAAGGTGAATCATTCAAAAGAATAAATTTCAATGCGTAATCTGGGAATCGAACCCAGGGCTCCCCGACGCTGCTCGAATGGCAACGGAGAATTTTACCACTAAACCAATTACGCTGGTTGATTGTTGAAAATCCAATCACCAAAGTGCTTAATTGTTCGTTGCGCAGGGTCATGACTGAGCTGACAGGCCGATAAAGTCACCGATGTAGAGATGAAGAACACTAAAGGGAAAATATTAATATCAGAAAAAACCAACGTATTTCTTAGAACTAAATATTAACTTTAGATATTTCCCAATTACATCATTCTTGTTTTTCTGATGCCTCTCATTGGGCTACAGTCCCGGCGCACTTTCCGCTGTGGTTCTCCAATCACAGTCCAAGATGCTCTCTTTAACAACATTCGGCACAAGTACTACGCGAGTTGTCTAATCACAAGCCTCGGAGCAGTAAACTCCACATAAACGGTGACACTCTTCGAGTTGTGAAAGCTTGTTTGGGGTATGCGGCCTTTTGCTCGTCTCATGGACATGGGTCACCCACCGTTTATACAAATTGTCCCCTCTCGAGTCTTTAGTTTCCTGGGACGACGTCTCTCCACCATCTGGTGAGACTTTTAGGCCTCAAGATACAATATTCTCATGAATTCAGTATCGTATTATTCTTGACTAAATCTTGCTGTCTTTACTGCATCGTCCAGCCGAGTAACAGAGAGCCTTCCAGGTAGACTTATCGTTTATGCAAGGAACCAGACGCAAGTAAGACAAACAACCATTAAATGCCCCGTCCACGACTACCGCGGTCTCAGATCTGAGAAGATACTCTTCTTGTTTATAGAGCTGATCTTGAGTTGTCATCCTTTGTCTCTGTGCTCACCGCTTAATAGCACAATACTACCAGCCGACAGCAGATTCAACATGCCACATCAAGAAGACAAAGATAACTCGCAGACGCCAGCAAAGTTAGGGATAGATGAGCTGGAGCAGGAAATCAAGGATATGGAACAGAAGCTCGCAATGCATATTGCCATTGCACAGGTCTTGTATGCTGGAGTGTGGGAGGACGCTGTTGCTATCCTGGAGCTTATTAGGGCTGGCCATAGTGTTGAGATGGTATATCATGCAGTTTGCCAGCTACCAGGCAAGGTATCAGACAGAAAGTAGCCGCCTGCTTAAATCTGCGCTTGCAGTTGTAGCAAATATCAAAATATGAACTTCGCAATACAGCAAGCCGTAAAGTTAGCAGAAGCTTTGACACTGTAAACAATATATGAACAGTCCAAATCCAGGACACTCTGATAAGCATTTCTCTCTATTGATTAATCAGTCCTTAGACAAGAATTTGGCAGAGTTACCGAGATCACTATGGTAGAAAGCCACTAATTGATGTGAGCGAGTTATAATTTCTTGACCGTTACTCTCGAAGCCGACATGCCGCTGCTAATAAGACGAGATATTTTAAATTTCGTGTCTCTCATTGATTCCACATATCCTCGAGCCTTACTGACTCGCCTTTATCAGTACACTCGACCCACTTCCATACCATTTTCACCCATAGTCTATCACATTGCAAGACTGCAGCGTAGAAGTCTTCCAAAGGATTCACCTTGACCCAGCCTGGACTGGAACCGCAGAAGCATCCAATAAAGATAGTAGGATTCATCTTAGCAGATGATTCAGAAGATCACCCCTGGCAAGGCTGAGTCGGCGCTGTAGGTTGATCATGCTGCAGAAGTGAAGCAAGGATCCAGAGCATCTCCACTGAGTTGTTGGTTCTCCTCCACCCACGCACGAGCCGTTTTCTTCCACACTCCATCACATTCCTGGACTGCTTCGTAGAAACCGTCTTTCAAGGGGTTCACCTCGGCGCAGCCCGGACGTAGTTCCTCCAATTTGGCTTTGTAGACTTCGCGTAGCTGCGTGGTCTCGTATTCCATCGTGTGAATCCAGTATAGTTCATTCTTGCCTTCGTTGTCGAGGTAATCTGGATCGTTGCGCCTATTCGCTGCTTCGACAGCCTCTTCTGGTGTCTCGTTCATATATGCATCACGCTGAGGCTCATCGTCGAGAGGCTCGTCAGAAAGGAAGTTGGGCACCTGACTCAACATCCAGAGGGGCAGTGCTGGGACACATTCCCAGTCGATCACAGCTGTAACCTCTCCTTGTTCGTTGACAAGAATGCTTTCGAGTTGGAGATACTGGTGATTGAGAGCTGATGGCTCTGGCCTACCCAAAACCGGAGGGAAGACTTGAGGCAGGAGAGCCAGAAGGCTTTTCGCTATTGGCAAGATCTCTTTCGCGTCTTCAATATCGTGTTCATCCTCAGATTTCTCTAGAACCAAGTTCTGATGGTGTATGATGATTGCCAATGTGGCGCTTAGCCAATCATGAGTGGAGAGAAATGGCCCCTTCGGGGTGTCATATGTAAGATAATCGCCCTTGAAAAAGTCGTAGGACACCATGCGTCCAGGTGCAATCGCAGCTTCGGGTGCTTTGAAGTCGGCCTCGAAGTCAATCTCAGGAGAATCCAATGTCCCTATACTTTTGAAGGCTAGTTCCTGCTTCTCGAGACCTGATAGCTCAAACTGGAAGGTTGCAATTTGCTCCGTCAGCGTGATCTTCTGCTCCATCGACATTGTACGCCATCGCTTGTGCGCGGGCGTGCCCTGCATAAACTCCATCAAGATCCATTCAAAGCCGATCTCGTTGTCGTTACTGTCGTCAAAAGAAAAGACTTCAGGGACGGGAATAGTGGTGTTCTCGCGCACCCATTTCATGGTAACGACCTCAGCACGTGTTTTATGGCGCGGGTCGACAGGCAAGTTGACGCGCATGACAAAAGTACTTCCCTCAGTACGAACGAGGTAGTCCTTGTTGAAGGTATCTGACGCGTGAAACGTGACGGTGCAGGGATTTTCTGACGGTATCTTGAGCTGTTGACGAGATACGGTCTCAATGGCGCCTATGGAAGGCTCTCGTGTCCACACTGGCTCTAAATCCAGAAATGCTTTTCGCCATTTAAGGCCGTCCTGCTTCGCTCGCTGCATGCTGAGGGTAATCAGATTTCTTTGTTGGCTGTAATATGAGGATAAAGAATCAGAGATGACGGAGTGCAAATGCTTGATCTTGCTCGACAAATCAGGGGGAAGCGAAATTGCGGGACAAAGGAAGTTCGGATCACACTCTTTGTTGAATGCAGGTAGCATCTTATATACCTTGAAGGCTTGCCAAAGAGTCATAATTTAGGTTTTTATCTTATTAGAATTTAGTCAGGCACTACGGTATAATGTTTAAGTCATGAGCTAGATGTCTTGTTTGCAGTTGAGACCTGTAGCTGGGAGCTTATATCACCGCACGGAACCTAATTTACTTTGTTAGCCAAGGGAAATAAATCTGGTCAAGGCTTACATATTTATCATTTGAATGACCAAGGCAGATGATTGTCGACAAAGTGCTTCAAGCTTTGATCATTTGAGGTCACCCTATCGCTGGCCCATCTTTATATAGGTAGGCTTATTCTTTCAGAAGAAGCGCAAACAAGAGACAGCACTAAAGGGCACTTGAAATTAACTACCTGCTAGATTAAATAGTCGAAGTTGAAATGGGCCGGATAGATCAGCTCATGATAACTGTGTAGGGCGGAGACTTTGCGTTGGCGCCGGCAGCTAATTACAGACAACTTCACTCACACTGGACACTAATAATGATTTTCGAAAGTTTTGCATACCGTGATAAAAAGAGAAATATAAAGTATTATAAAAGAAAGACATGCTAGCAAGTGACCTTATATGATTAGGGGTTTCCTTTAATACCTACTTAGTGAATAGTGACAGAGTTTGGTAACGAGATACATTAACCAGAGCCCTACCCTCAGCTTTGTTTTTCTTTTTCGGTATAAATATCTTCACCTTCAGAACTTGGCCAGAAACCTCTACCCTCTTACACAACTCTGAAGCCTAAGAAATCGAGGAACGTTCTGTGTGAAGATACTTTGTATAGATCAGGGTAGGCTGTTCTTTGATATTCCTCACAACTAGTCGCTTATCTTATCTATCAAGATCTGTAGTTGTACCTATTTTCGAGCAGCTCGGCCGCAGCATCTACTATTATCTTGACATCAGATAAGAATGGCTCAAGCCTTGGTCGGAGTCAACGGAAATCCTCCCCATGTAGAGGTTCAGCAACTCAGTGCGATTCGCATTCACCTTTTAAATTGGCCTCCACTTGAAGAAATGGGCCCTACCGGCGCTGGCATCTTCCGCTATGTCAGCAGTATGCCCGCGCGTCAAACAGTGTTGAAGGACGCTCACGAAGTTTTCAAGGCTGCTATTATGACACAAGATTGTTCTTGGGAAGAGAAATTTCTGCGAAACATTGAATTCAACACTCTTGGTATCGGAGGGGCGCATGTATTGAAGAATACAAATCACAAGGAAGTGAGAGCACATGTGACCATGATGGAATCGACCTACGAGTTTCGGCAGCTGGTTTCTCAACCTCATTTCATATACGGATCGATTCCCCCCCAATATATGATCGACAATGGTGAAATAACCGCTTGTTGCAAGGTAGAAGCAGGGGCTATCGATGGGGAAAATCTCCTCTATCCTTTTCTAGTGATCAAATTCGATGACTCTGACAACGAGCAATGCGGAAACCTTGGTGAGACAGCACACAACTGTATTCAAGGCGGTTCTATCGGTGTCAGAATGGTTGAGAGACTGCGCCATCGCCTTGCAGAGCGCGGCGGGAATATTCCGGCACTCTATAGTCCTGTGTTCAGCTTCGTGTTAAATCGGACCACGGCCTCCATCTATTTCAGTTACGCATGGGATGAGACCAGTGAGCTTGTCTTTCTGGTAAGAACTCTCGATATGCGAAACAAGGGAAGCCAACGAGAATGTGAAAGATTGATCAGTAACATTCTTTCCTGGGGCACGACAAATCGACTTGGGTGTATTCAGAGAGCTATCGACATCATTCGCAGTTGTAAGTTGAGTTGGTATCCACGATACCAGCAAGCAAACTGAAACTTGACGGAGCATCGACTGTTCAGTTCACATTTACAATCAGTCGGAAGTCGGTTCCTACTGAGATCGAGCTGGGGTGCTGTTTTAATAGAACGCAGGTGGACTAGGTATCGGCTGGATGACAAGGCGAAGGGACTTGGATTTTTCTTTTCAGTTGGGAAACGGAGGGAGAATACAAGGCCCGGCAGAGACCATAGAATATCTCAGATGAGGGCCCTCTTATATTTTTCACGATGAGTAATGTTGATTGTTGGTTATGCGAGCATAGGTATGTGGAGAGGAGTTGTCATTGTATTTACTTGATTTTGATTACCTAGCCATCTGCGATGCCGGTGCGAGGAGACAATACTGGTTGAGTCTGTGGTGACTTGCAACTCTCCGATTATACCTAGATTGATTAACATGATGTGATTGTTATTAAGCTGAGGTTCTCTCAGGGGTGCTTCAAGTATCAAGCGGTCAGTTCTGTGCGCATGCACTTTGTACAGCCTGCTTTTCCTCTCCCAATGAGATGATGAGTTGTAAGCCTCATTGCTCTTTCTGGCATGGATGATATGATTTGGAGTCGCGACAACCAATGCTTTTTGCAGGGTTTCTCAATTCAAAAAAATATCCAAGACACAGGCAAAAAAATCGACAAATTTTGAATTCAGTTTACCATAAGAAGCTGAACAGTCGCGCAATGAATTCCATCTCTCCTACTCTCTTAACCATTCTTTTAACCATGCTTTTACCTCGATTCTCTACAATTTCAGTACCGTAAACCTCCATTGCTACCTACAATATGTCTGACTCGGTGGATTCCACCAACCCTGGCGGTGCTGCTGCTGGTGACGTACCCTCGACAAAGCATTCGATAAGAGTGAGTTGCTTCCATATAGACCACACCTACATACAGAAGCTCAGTGATATTGATATTTTGAGATTAGGCTCGAGATGCGGCCGTCACTGGTGTGGCTACCCGTGAGGAAGACTTGGCCCATGGCCCTTCACTCTTGGGGTTAGGTGATGGGCAAGGTGACCCAAACATTGATTTGACCTGGGAAATAACGGAGAACTATGTTCCACAGGCAGGTGTACTGCCATTACTTTCATTTAGATTGCCGCCGGAGCCCACAGAGGTTATATCATCTTCTGAACCTTCACACTCAGGACCTTCTTACACTGTTCCAACCCAGAGCGTCTCACAGGCAAGCAATTCACATCGCGACGAAGTGCTGCTTCCTTCCATGGGTGAGCCAAGGAATGTTCGCTCATTGTCATGGATCCCTGAGTTTTCATGGCAGGACCCTCACCTATGTTTTGATGGTCAGGACGCCCGCCTGTGTTTTGGTGGTCAGCCACTGGAGCTGCCAGCAACACGCAACGGCCAGTTTTCGAGAGGTGACCCTGGCTCGGAGCATGAATTTTCTATATCTCAGAGATCCTTTCCCCGTATAGGAGGTTCCTATGGCGGACATGACGAGTTTCAGATATATGCAACCGCTGGTATTGGGAGGTTCGTCGAACACCAGGATGAAATCAACTTTGATGAAGATTCGGAGATCATATCCGAAGCCGCCTTTCGAGGAGATTTCATCGACGCAAGCCAACCTGCTCAGGAGGAGATTACCTGCCAGGAAACTGTCAACAGGATAGTGGAAACACTTGTCGACGACTACTACAGGTCCTATGCGCCACAGAAACGGACTCTTGCGGCAAAGCGCAAGCAAGCTGATCGAAGCTCCAGTAGTTCGACCAGGAACACTCGAGCGACAGTTGTACGGAAAGGTGCCAAACCGACACGCCGCAGAAATTAAACTATTGATGGGGGTGAAGGAAGTGATGATGAGGGGTCTAGCGGTAATGGGCAAAGCCCGTCCATGACTGATACATCGTCTGAAAGTAGCCTCTTTTGGGCTTCTCCTTTCCTGAAATGGGATCCCAGAAAGCACAGAGGAAGTTGTGTCAAGAAACTCAGGGACATATATCGCCTCAAAAAGCACATTCAAGAGAAGCATTTCTCCCATCATTGCCGTTTCTGTTTCAAAGAGTTTCGACCAGAGGAATTGACCAGACACGAGGAAACATGCGAAAACATATTTCGCCGTCCGATACGCCCGCCCCCAGTCGGACTTATCACGAGGGATATGGAAACGGCGATCAATGAGAGATCTAACACCAGGTTGACTCCAAAGGAGCAATGGGAGAGGCTTTTCAAGATTATCTTCCCTCACGAGCCGATCCCTTTGAGCCCCTATCTCGACAATGAGAGGGAACTGGCTCATTGCTACGACTACTTCCGTCAGCCATCTGTGAAGCATCAGGTTCGTAAAATGATACAGGAGTCTCGACTTGGGCATCTGCGGAAAACACTCGCAAGGCGTGTTTTTGAACAACTAGTAGAAGAGCTGTGGGACAACCTCTGTACCGAAGATGGGATCGGCGCTCAAGTAGCTTCCGAAGAAGAAACAGTCGATCAAGCACAACCCATTTCGACCATGGAAATCGACATACCTGAACGCTCACACACGCCTGATTGGAAGAGCTTCGGATATGATCAAGACGAATTCACTGAAATCCAGTCTAATGTGTTGATAGAAGTCGATAGCACCACCAGACCGATCCCAGAACTATTTGACGACCAGTCAGAGATTGGAGTTGGGGAAGATCTTGGCCGCCTTGAAGCCATTGAACCCTACGGAGTTTCCTGCTCAGATGTTGCTGCAATCCCGAACTTTGAAGAGATTGGTATTGATCCCTTTTCGAGACCTGAGGCAGGGGATCTTCCTTGGTACGGTGGACAAGAGATGCTTGAGGCGGAGCTCGATCAAATGAGGAGTGAGCAGACTCTTTTCCAGGGGACTTAGCTTATCACTCATTGCTCTCAATTTCATTTAATGCCCTCGGTTATTTCCTATTCTTAGATTATTGTTTTCAATTTGTTGCAATTAGAGGATTATGACGATTCGCACACTTATAGGCATCTTGATATTAATCTAACCATGGAAAAGCAAAGTTACAATCGAGACTCTGAGAAGGCCCAGACAGAGTCTCGCTTGAACACGAGTCCTCCGAATCCATGTCGTCGCTATCTTGGGCCCTGAGCCTCAAACCCCAAAGTCTTGACTCCTCCGACTCGAGCTGGAATGCCCTTTGTTCCACATTAACCATATCGTCTAATAATCGCTTCAGAGTCCGTTGTGTTTCTATCGTAGACGAGCAGAACTCCATGTCCCTGACGCCTTCTAGTAAGCTTTTTGATAGTGACCGCCGCTGAAGATATAGTTGTTGCTTTTCGTGTAATAGTTGATGAACTGGCATTGGTGTTAGAAGAGTTGCAAGAGGTCTGGTGTGGCGACTCACGGTTCTGTTGGACATTTGGCCAGTGGCAAGCCTGGCATAAGGCTGTGCATTCAGAGCACTGTGCTTGTCCGTTTGCTCGTACGCATTTTCTGTGGTTTCGGAGACAGAAAAGACATGATGATAGTGCTGTGCTCTTGGGCTTGGGCTTTAGCTGCTTGGTTGTTGTGCTTCTTGACTTGCGAACTCGAGGCTTGCTCGGTTGCTTTTTCGTTTGTGAAGCCATGGTTTATTATGTGTGTGTGTCTGTGTGATAGTAGATTGGCTCTGGAAGAATGACTTGGACCCCCGCGCAATGTTGGTGGCTAGGTAGTTAGTATAGTTTCAAATTGTCGATGGCATTTGGAGAACAGTGACTTGGGGTAGATTCTATAGGTATATCATTTACCGAACCTTAGTTGCCGTATGATGTAAGCGCCGAGGCATTTGCTATGGGGTTTTGCTCTCATGATTAACTGAGACTGTTTGGAGAACGGCCGGCTTTAACTCCAGACGCCGAAGCAGAGGCCGAAGATCGGCAAACGGCAAATGCATCCACAAATAGTCAAGCCTCTCATTAGCCCTGCCACGCATGGAATGAAGAATCATTTGCCGTAATATTAATATTAATAGTAATGAAAATAATGAATACGTTACAATTTTGTGGCGATTTGAGGCTAGTGCTCCCTCTAAATAAGTTATGCCGTGTCTTCAGATGCCGAGCAGCGCCCCCTTGACGCCGCTGGCTAGCTGAGCTCTCCAAATCTTGTGCTCGTTCAGCATAAACAGCTCCCCATTTCTACCAAAGCAAAAATTCGCAATGCCTCCAGAAATGAGGATCTTTCCGAGTAAGACGCCACCTGGTGACCAGACGTTTACACCATCGCCACAGCCACTGTAAACGTTGCCCTTCGTATCGCACTTGATGCCGTCGGGAATACCGGTGTCTGCCATGGCGAATACTCTCTTGTTGGTGAGGAATGGCTCACCTGAGATGGTTGATAGGTCAAAGGCATAGCTGTTGTAGGTAATTAACAAAATGTTTTCACGGCCTTGTGCCGTTGGCGACTTACATGGTCCTTGCTCTGGTATCATCAGTAGTTCCATCACCATGGATCCAATCCGTATCAGTGATATAGACAACCTTCTCATCAGGACTGAATGAGATACCATTCGGCCTTCCAAATCCATCTGCCACAACCCGCACAGACTCGTCTTTCGGATCATATCGATAGACCTGGTTCCTTAGTTGGGGAGGTGGCCTTATACCCTGCTCGTAGCCATAAATTGGGTCTGTGAACCAGACAGAGCCATCAGAATGAACAACCACATCATTCAGAGAATTAAAATCTCGTCCATAGAATGAGGTTACGAGTGCTGCGCATCTGTAAGGTGCAATAGGCTGCATGAAAACAAGACCTCCCGGCGCAGTCAAGGATCCTTGCGAGCAGAAGAGTACGCCGCCCTTGTAGTTCACACCACCATTTGCCATGATGACATCAGGCGCGTCGACCTCGTCGCAGCTAATGAATCTTCCATCGGGGGAAAGTTGGACTTTGCTTATTTGGATCGTCTTCTGGCCGGTCGTTGGGTCTGGGAATTGGTTGCTCGTGATAAAGAGGGCGTTTTCCTCAGGAATGAAGACACCAGCTTCGTGGGCAAAGGGATATTGATCATTCTCATGAATCACCTCGACCGTTGAAGAAGCATCAAATATGGCATCGGCCCCTTCGTTGTAAATCTTAAATGACATTGTGCCGAATAGTCAGGGTTGTATTCCGAGGTTGAAGTGCTGGGGTAGCTTGGCAAGCGGGATATGAAGAGGGAGATGGTAACATAACAAATATTGGGCATCGGGCTTTGGAATTTGGAGGTTGAGCTGAGTTACCTGCCGTTACCCCTCAGCGGCTAATGCTGAACTTAATTCCGTTCCCAAAGTGGAAATGTCTGCAGCGGGTGGCTCATATGCCGAAGCCACGCTGCGAGAATTCGTAAACTCTGTGCATATGAATTGTAGAATATCCAATCAAGCATTACTCGACAGTAAGCACTATTCGTGTGTAACTTTCCCATGACATCATTAACGATGTATCAATAGTATTGATTACTATTCGCTCGCTCCTTTATCCTCTTGGAGGAGCCGTCAACTTAATCTTCAGGACTATGTTACAACATGTGAATAGTACACCCCAACCACCCGCTTTTCGACAGACTTTCTCAGCTATTTAAGCAGCTGTCTTGTTGCCAACAGTCTCCATCATAACAACAGCAGCATTGGTCTTCTCATCAACCTGGCTGATGATGTCCTCTCCACCGAAGAGGTGGTCAACATCCTCCAACTCGAGACCCTTGGTTTCAGGGAAGAAGAGGAAGATGATGGGAACCCAGAGACTGTTCATGACTGCAAAGATGATGTATGTCCTCCAGCCAATGTTTTCAATGGAGATTGGAGTGATTTGAACAATCATCTAGAAGAAAGTTAGCATGGCTTCGTATTTGACAAGTGAGTGGCGAGTGACATACGTAGTTGAAGATCCAGTTAGCAGCGGTGGAGATAGATGAACCACGCTGTCGGAGGCGAAGAGGAAGGATTTCAGAGCTGTAACCTGTCAGTATTGGACAACAAAATTTGGTATGGGCATTACTTACGGATAGACCCAGACGGTGGCCTGGAAACCAATGGTGAAGGCACCCTGGAAGACGAACAGCATAGCTGCAGCTGCAATACCCGCGGCATGTGCCGTAGCGGTGTTGTTCTCGACCTGGTAGATCAAACCTGCCTGGACAGCCATAGTAGCAGCCATGACGCTAATCATAGATAGGAGCTTTATAAATTAGCTTAGTGTCTAAGGAGAGGATTGAGCTGTACTTACAAGAGGTCTTCGGCCAATGCGATCAATCAAGACCCAAGGAATGAAAGAGGCAATAAAGAACCAAGTCTGAAGGAAACCGGACATGAGGGCTGACATGTGAGCAGAGAAACCGACACTCTTCTCAAAGAGGGTGCTCGAGTAGTCTACATCTTATCAATATGATTCTTCAACATAATGAAGTAGGACGAAGACTTACAGATGATGGCATTGATCCCGCCGATTTGTTGTGCCGCCTGAAGGAAACAGGCCAAAAGAAGTCGCTTACGAGACTTGATGCTATCTTCCTTGAGAAGATCCTTCCAGGAACCTGAACCGATAGATGTCTCATAGGCAACAGTCTGGGTGATGACACTATGAAGAACCTGAACCTCAGGATCATCAGTGGAAGTGCCCTGGATTCGAGCAAGGACTTTGAGACACTCCTCAGGTCTGTCGTGTGCTGCCAACCAACGAGGTGTCTCGGGAATGACAAACAGGAGACCCATGATGGCCAGAATAGGAACACACTGAAGGATGACGGGAACGCGCCAAGCATAGCTGCCGGTATGGGATGATAGTGCATAGTCGATCCAGTAAACGAGGAAGATGCCAAAGTTGAGAGTCGAAAGCTGAGCGCAGACATCTATATAATATTAGGAATGTATTCATCATGATCGAGAACAAGAACTTACAGATACCACGGCTTGACTTGGGACTAAACTCAGCCTGCATGACAGGAACAGTGGAGTTGACAGTACCCATGCCGATGCCCGCAACAATACGACCAACGATCATCATAGCTCGTGTATAAGAAGCGGCTTGCAGAACGGCACCGATGATCAAGAATACGCAACCGATGAAGACAGATCGTCGACGACCGAGCTTCTCACCCCAGATAGAGGAGAAGACAGCACCAAAGAAGCATCCAACTAGTAACTGTGAGTGACTGACAAAGTCCATTGGCAAAGTGGAACTTACTCTCGTAAATGGCGACAATAACGCCGATCATGTCAGAATCGGGACTATCAAAAGTGTCCTTGAAGGCAGAAGTGTTGACAAGACCTCCCATGAGGCCATTGTCATAGCCGATGAGCATAAAACCCAACGACGTCAAGACACTAACGGTCAAGATGAGGCTCTGGCCCTGCAACTCCATGATGAACAATTGGTCGTGTGACAAACAATGGAATAGAAAGGTTGATATGCCTTGTATCGTGGAGAACGAAAATCAAATCCAAAAAAGCAGAGACGGAGGATGGGTTAATAAAGACCAACCCACATTCCCAAGCTTAATACGACTCTACTCCATGGGGACCCCATGTTTGCGGGGAAAAGGGTTAGTTACTCTTTCTCCAGGATTCATTCAGAAGCTAATTTCAATTGCCGTCGGTGTTTGAAAAAGGAGTTGCCGATGGTAAATGGCTTCGGAATAACGGCAGAGCTAAGTTTTAGCTTCTCGCCCTTTATAAGATGAGCAAGTAAAGTCAATAACGAACACTTGCATGATTCGCATAAACAAGTTTGGAACCATACAAGGATGACGCTTCGATTGCAGACAATAGACAATAACCTCAAAGGCCGATTGGCTTTGGTGACGGGTTCAAGGTGAGTTTGCCGTTTTGTTGGAGGTGTATTGTCAGCCAGGCTAACGATTTGTAGTGGCGGAATAGGTTCCGCTGTTGCAAGAGCCTTTGCTGCTCAAGGTTGTGATGTTGGTCTGCATTATTCTTCCAGTAAAGGAAAAGCAGACAAACTTGCACAGGAGCTGAGTGAGACATACCCGTCTCAGCTGTTTATGCCTGTGCATGCAGACCTTTCACAAAGAGAGTCAACAAGAGCTTTGGTTTCAAGCTTATTGAGCCAAGATGTTGTATCCTCCAAGCACAAGGCAGTATCTATTCTGGTTGCAAATGCTGGCTTAGGAAGACGGATCCGCGATGTTGCGGAGATTGGAGAGGATGATTGGGATGAGATGATGGAGGTTAACAGCCGAAGTCAGTTTGTCGTCACCAAAGCTTGTCTTGCTGGTATGAGACAGCAAGGATGGGGGCGAGTTATACTGGTTGGAAGTATTGCTGCTCGTGGAAGCGGGCTGAATGGATGCCATTATGCTGCTTCAAAGGGTGCTCTGACGTGAGTAAAACAGAAAGTCTCGTGTGATTACGCTGACAAGCCACAGTTCAATGGGGCAGAATTTGGCCACTTTGTTGGCCCCTGAAGGCGTTACAGTCAACATCGTAAGTTCGAAGCTATCTATCAAAATTCTGTGGAAACTGACGGTTTGTGTAGGTCTCACCAGCTATGATTGGATCCACGGGTATGATTCCACCACCCATCTCAGAGTAAGATCTTCCCGTTAATCCAATATTAACTTGGCTAATATTTGGTTGTAGAATGTGGGATAAAGGGTGTGATCTGGAAGAGCTGAAAAAGACTGATCCCGGTCTCGCCATCGCCGCATCTATTCCAGTTCATCGTCTAGGCTCACCCAATGAGGTTTGTGAGGCGATCATCATGTAAGTCCCGTTGAACACAATGGATTTTACTTGTCTAATACGTGTTGTAGGTTGGCAAGAAATGGATACATGACTGGACAGGATATTCTGCTAAGTGGTGGTTTAAAATAGACCACTATAGACTCTGAATAAAAGTTCACAGGCAGCTGAATCAACTATAAAATTAGCTAGAATAGATGTTTCTCATAGCATAATTCGTATAGAATAAAATCAAGGTATTTTGGCTGCAAATGCATCTTCTTATTCCCGATCCTTTCTAATCAGGTGGTTTGAACCCGAGGTAAAACCAAGATTTCCAAAGTATTTCCTTAGGCGACCCATTCCCCCGGAGAAGCTCGCGCTTTAGCGTGATACGATTCAAAGACCGGGGTTTTCAGTTTCAATAGCCATCACCAATAATTCTCAGCTTCCATGTCATTTTCTAGAATCTAGACCCCCTAGTCACGCTCTGTAGCGGAATACTCCGCCCTAGCTCAGTATCTTCAAGTCCTGTGACATCGGTACATGTCCATAGCTCAAAGCTTAACCCAAGCCATGCCATTCTAGGCCCCCTAGACCGATGTCGTCGTATGATTAGTTAACCAAGACCCTCATCATATTCAAATGCCGCGTTCCCCTCTCCTCTCGGTGTTTGAAAACCCTCCACGCATGATGACACCGCCGACGGGACCAGAGACCGAGAAGAGGGTTTCGAGAGCCTGCGTGAGCTGCAGATCTCGTAAGACCCGGTGTGACCTGTAAGTCATGGCAATTGCCGCCACTCACTGGCCAAGAAATCAATTGACGCGTGAGAAGCGATTCGAGTGGCGTGCCTGGAGACCCTCCATGTCGGCGATGCATCGAGAAGAATCAAGAATGTATTCTTGCTACATCTCGACGCGGTGGGCGTCGTATCAAAGGCCAACGTCTTGGTTACTCTAGATCAACAAATGATTCTCATCAACCATCGCCAAGCAGACCAATCAACCGAATGAATCCGGTTCCAGCACAAGAACCCCGTGAACCCGATCAACAGAGTGAATGGCTATCATCAAACCTTGGATCGCCGCTGGATCAACAATCTGAGGATGATGAAGAGCCTACAGGTGATGCGGTTCGGCTCAAAGGTCACTTCACGTCGTCGGATCTTTTGAATCCGTCTGATGCTTTGGATCTGTTGGCTCATGTGGCTGATATGGAGCCTGAGGGACATGCGCAAACACAAGATGCAGAAGGCGATCCCGAAAATTCGACAAGGATGGCAAACATATCCCAGGGTGTTTGTGACTATCCACCTGTTACCTCTGGAGCATTGACGCTTTCTGAGGCATCCTTTCTCATCGAACAGTAAGTTATGTACACACATATTTCTGATGCAGGCTAACCCCGGGCAAGCTACCATGACAACTTTCACATCTTCTTCCCCATCGCTTATAGCGCAGCCTTCGACTCTAGTCGCATCCTAGAGCTCATCGAACACGAACCATACCTCATAACAGCCATCCTCACCGTCGCCACAAAAGATGACCCCTCGTGGTCCAGGGCCCATAATGCCTGTGCGAGACACATGGAGACTCAAATCTCTAAGCTGATATACACCGGCTCTACTACGGTCGGTGCTGTCGAAGCTTTGTTAATACTCGCTGAATGGGCGCCACAGCCACTCGAGGAGAACCTTATGATCGGATGTGGCAAAGAGGACCAAGGATCATGGATGCTTGTTGGCGTTGCCATTCGTCTTGCATATCTTCAGAACCTTGAGCAGACTGGACTTGTGCAGAGAGTTGAAGGTGCACCGGATCATCTTAGTAGAAAAAGAATAGCTTGGGCTGGTAAGTAACCTCATCTCCACCATGCGGCGCTCTTTGGTCACTGACGGGAAGACAGCTTGCTATATGAGCGATCGTCAAGTTTCAATACGACTCGGAAAAGGATTCTGGTCTCGTGGACCAGGTCCATCCGTGAATCTTCGAGCGGCCGACTTTCCATATCTCCAAACACAAAAGCTGGGTAACGACAATCTCGCTCTACTATTTCAAGCACATCTTGAAATCACTCAATTGTTCAGTAACGCACATGATATTCTATACTCATCCACAAGTCATAGAGAGCAGTTATACATAGGTGGAGAGTATGTGAGATACATTGTAAGCAAATGTTTCTCTGACATTTCATGCATGGAGCCATATAGCTAACTCTATAGGATGACTTCTCCTCAGTACTCCGCAGATGGAAACTCTCCTGGGGTGGCCTCAGCTTCATCCCCCGCGTCAAAGCATCTCTGATGTTATCATATGACTTCCTTCGTCTATATATCAACGCATTTGCCTTCCAGGCAAACCTAAATCGCATTGTGAGGCGATCAAAGAAGAGGCCCTCTGGTCCCTTGTTCTCGGAACTTGCCGCTGCCCCAGATGCAAGGTTCATTTACGAGTCTATCGATGCAGCAAATTCTATCTTATGTACTCTCAACAGCTTCATAGATCCCACCGAAGCATTCAAGTATATGCCGCTCAAGTTTTATCTTTACGTTATTTATGCAGCAGTATTCCTCTTCAAGGTAAGCATCTCTTCATTCCATTCGGGAGCAAGTCTGATATGGTGATCTACAGGCTATCTTTGCCGGAGCCATCAAACCATCAGAAGCACGAGGCGTGCGTCGTGCCATCTACGAAACCATCTCACGTCTACAGAAAACTTCAAATAATCAACAGGGCCTCGGCCAGCGCTACGCTAGGTCCCTTAGGCTTCTCTGGTTGAAGATGCTCGGAAAGTCGAGATCACGGAACCCCGAAGTTGAAGGACGATCAGACTCTTTGGCTTTGGCCAGCCACGGAGCTTTACAGTCACAAGCTGAATCAAGCGAGGGGAACATGAATTCTGATCCATTTAACAGCTTCTCGTGGAAAGATCTCCATTCTTTAGGGGAGTTTATATCAAATGATGGGACTTCACTATTCAATGATAATTTTATCATAAGCCCAGAACAGGACTCGGTACAAGGAGCCGAAGGGCCTGAACATTCCAGTGGGAACTTTTATTCTGGCTCTTTGGGTGAGATCGATATAATATTCTAATAAAATACCCACAAGCATAGAGATTCTAGGGAATATAATCAAAGGTTTTGTGGCATGGTGTACTTCGCAGCCTTGATCATTAGGTTCATATTCATATCCCCCAGGGCGCAAGAAAACGTCTAATATTAAATTAAGATATTGCAAATATTTAATCTAGGATCATCTAAATCTGTACTAAGTTATGCTAAGTTTACCTAAGGCTTTTTATCACCTAGGATAGATACCCTAAGTTTTATTGCCTCCCCTTGACATCTCACATAACCCCACCAGCGGGAAATCGCTCCTATTCTCGCTCTTCTCGCGATGTTCGGCTTATTGCGTGCCAAGGAGTCCTAGTGCTTATTCCATCTGCTGTCATGACCCGTATAAAAAGGCTTACATTGCCAGCTTATGGTGACCTCGAATTATAACTCGACAGCTCAACAAACCAAACTTTTCAAAATGGCGACATCCCAAAGCAAAGACCTCCCCTCTTCCTCATACTTTTCTGCGTTCGCAGCAAATTATCTTCAACAAACCGGAAGAAGCACATATCGCGTCCTTGACTTGGCCTTCGATAGCATCCAAGCCACAAAGCCTATAACCAAGGACTCGGTGGTTCATGATAATGCTGCCGGTCCGGGAATAGCAGCTTTAGTTCTTGTTTACAGACTCGCGGCTGATGATGTCCCTCAGATTCTGGTGACGGATAATGTACCTCCAATGGTCCAAGCCGCCAAAGATTCTTTCACTTCGCTCCCACAGATCGAAGCGAAGGTTCTTGACTCTCAGAGTCTGGAGGGAATTCCCGACGAGCACTTCACACACAGCATCCTCAACTTCAGTGTTTTCACCCTGGCCGACCCCGTCATTGGCGTCAAGGAGATCTACCGTACGCTCCAGCCTGGTGGTCTAGCCGTCATCTCCTGCTGGAAACGCTTTGGTGTTGGTGAGCTTATCCACGCTGCCCAAGCCATTGTCCGCCCAGACCTTACACCTTTGAAAATTCCCCATCCAGAATTCTTTGAACCAGGTGTTCTGGAAAAGACAACAATTGAAGCTGGGTTTGAGTTGTCCAAGTTTCAACTTGTGGAGGATAGTATTATCGTTAGTGGACCTGAACTGGAAGATGGACTGAAGAAGTTTATGCTGGGAGATTTGATGCGTCCTGCTCGAGCGGGATATACTGATGAGGATGAGAAGAGATGGCCGGAGGCTGTTGATGAGGTACTCAAGAAGGAAGTTGAATCTCATGGGGGAATCAAGTTTGAGAGCTGGGTTCTTCTAGCTCAGAAGTAGAGGGACCATGTTTTTAGCTACCCAGCTTTAGTTTTTGAAAATTATCTGATCATGAAGAGCTATCATAGCCACCATTTCTCCATCGCGAATATGATAGGTTGACTGAGGATATATCTTGATCATTCCTGATCGAATACCGTTCTCCCAAAGAGTATTAGGCCGGTATAAATCGTTCTTCTCCTTAAGAATGGCAAGATGAGATTTGATACCTTCTACATCATCCTTCCTGACTATCCACCCAATAGTCAACGGAGACGAACTTTTTAGATTTGGCTTGCATCGGAATGCAAGTCTGGCATAAAAGAGATCATCCTTAGAGGGGAGAAAGGTAAATGACTCCGAATCCCAGCTCTTGGACCCTGATGCTTCGAGAATTGTCAATGACATGGACTCCATAGCACAACCCAGAACAACCGTAGAAGGTTTTTTTCTGCCATATAGTGGGGAGCTGTGGCGGATGAAATGCTGAACATAGATATGTGTTGGCTTGATTGAAAGCGTACGTGTCGTTTCAACCTCACGAACCAATTGTTCACCAGTGTTGATTCGAGCGTATTGGCCACAACTATCTAATCTTCCAAGCTTGATGCCGTACCATATATCTTTCCTCGGATATGACTGGTGAGTAATATCCAAAATGGCGTAGAACTCATCGGATCCTTGATTATGCTCCACTAAACGAACCTCTAAGTGCAAGCCCTTATTCGTCATTTCATATGGTATGTCAACTTGCTTTGGTAATATACCACGGCAGTGATCGCTGTCAAAATTCCACGGTGAAGGAGCAAGAAGGCCGCTGAATGTTGGCGCTGGCGAAGTCGGTTCCGAGCGCCATGCGAACAGTGTATGGTCTGGCTGTTTCTTGATGATCTCCTCTTGCAGTCGTATAAAAGCATGCTTGCCTTCGCCGTAGAGGAGAGGCATATGAACGTCAAAGATTCCCAGTAAACAGTATGCCTGGTCTTCTATACGAGTTGTTCGTCGCCTTGCTGCCCATGACATTCTCGTAGCAGCTGAGAAGGATCCGAGATCGCCGATATAAAGAACCTTCCTAGGAATCCCAGTGATGTGGGCAACTTGACTCGCCAGACTCATGCCCTCAAGCTCTCGGGGATCTCCTTCTTCATCGGCAGTCGTATCCATACGAAAGAAACCATTGACTAGATGTTCTCTGTAACGGTTCTTTGATATCTCTCCTATCATGGTCCAGTTTGCATCGAAGAACTGGCGAACTCGAGGAGCCAAGAGCTCTTGTAATGTCCAACCTCGTGTAAACCACCTGGCTTCCCCGAGAGACTGATCAACTTGACCCGAACCTTCTTCGTGGACCACGTCTTCTAGGTATATATAGCAGACGGCCGAGTTTCGATACCAAGAGAACATGGAGTTGATGGCTTCTGAGAGTTCTGCGCTGCTAGACTTATCAATGCAGCAGGTATCGACCCAGCAATAGTCGAGACCATCTTTTTGAGCTTGATTCGCACATAGTTCGATCTTCTTGTAGCCTTTTTTGAGTTTTAGGTCGGATGAGTTAGTGAGCATCTCTTGAAAGAGTACCTCCTCGTTAGCCAGACCCCATGTATGCGATAAGATGGCATATTCGGGGATACTACTATAAAACTCTTCAATTTTCAATGTCGAAACGTTGATGAGATACATATTGTTAATTATTCTGGCGCACGTCGAGAAGAAAAGTGGAAATGCAGCGAGTCAGCTTGAGGATCTGAGTTGCAAAAAATAGACGCATGTCGCTATGGCTATGCAAGATGACTATTGGCTACAGCACTTATAAGCGAACAGGGTAATTTTCTCCGCATCCAAGCTAGAAGAGATCAGTACATGACCGACCACTACATAGAAAAGGAATAGTAAGTTCCCGTTGCCAATATTATACCTGAGATATGATCCTGGATGGACATGAAGGGATTCGTGGGAGTTGGGTGGCCGTCCCTGTCATAGGCAAAGTGTCTTGGTCATTGAAAGCATGGCAACTTTGCACATAAACAAGTCACAGGAGGATTCTGGACAGCTTCGAACTGACCCAATCACTTCTTATAACTGACGTTTAGATTTATTCTTGCCGAGGTTCTCAGCATATCATTGCTTTCCAACTTCAAGCGATACTCCGCGATAAACATGGAGGGGGTACTACAATCGAAGGTGTTCGAGTTATTTCAGAATGGCAATGGTGAGTTTTCTCATATAGCTTAATCTGGTTTTTTTTGTCTCTCTTTTTTTCTCGGAGAAGCATCATCACTAGAGACTAATGGACAATTCACGATATCATGCTTGTTACAACATCTCGTATACGGTAGTTCTTAGCGCACACAACTTAGGAGCGATACTCCGCGAGTGTGGAGATGGTCTGATGGATCTGCACCACACCCATATCTTGGAACTGATGATCAATCAGACTCATCAGGCTAAACCGCTCGTTTTTTCATCTATTGGTAAAGCGAAATGGCCATACATGCGGAGTCAGGGTATAAGTTCTTGCATTAGCCCAAGCATCCTCGCTCCAGCCTCTCGAATTGTTTTTGAATTTCAAGTCTGCAGAATTACCAAGATGCCTACTATCCGCAATCCTATCCTACCTGGGTTCAACCCCGACCCTTCGATTATCAGAGTCGGTACTGATTCCTATATCGCCACGTCGACGTTCGAATGGTTTCCCGGCGTGCAGATTCATCATTCTACTGATCTTGCAAACTGGAAACTTATCACTCGTCCTCTGGATCGTAAAAGTCTTTTGGATATGAGAGGAGATCCAGATAGTGGCGGAATATGGGCACCTTGTCTTTCACACGACGGCCAGAAGTTCTGGCTTGTGTATACTGATGTTAAGAGAAAGGACGGGACATTCTGGGATTTGAAGAACTATATCACGTCCTCTGAGTCTATCTATGGTCCTTGGGCAGACCCTATTCATGCCAACTCTTCAGGCATCGATCCTTCACTATTCCACGACGATGACGGTAGAAAATGGTTCGTTAATCAGAGGAGAGACCACCGTTTTCCAGGCAGAGATCATTTCTGCGGCATTATGCTACAGGAGTTTGACCCAGAAGCTAGAAAGCTTATTGGTCCACAGAAGAAGATATTTGATGGAACTGAGATCGGTATCACAGAAGGACCACATATCTACAAAAGGAACGAGTGGTATTATCTTCTCACCGCTGAAGGTGGAACTTCATATGATCACTCATGCACTCTTGCTCGATCTCGAAGTATCTGGGGTCCTTATGAGCTGCATCCGGACAAGTATATTCTTTCCTCAAGAGATTCTCCATCAGCAGAGCTTCAACGGGCAGGGCATGGTGATCTTGTTGAGACACCAGACGGAAGAACATATCTAGTTCATCTTCTCAGTCGACCGATAACAGAGAATCGTCGGAGTGTTCTTGGACGTGAGACAGCCATTCAAGAAGCATTTTGGAAAGACGATGACTGGTTATATATTAAGAATGGACCAGTTCCTTCGACAGTGGTCGATGTGCCGGGTACACGGAATGAAGATGACCACTTGCGAGAGGTTCGATACACTTTCGACAATGGTTTGCCTATCGATTTTCAGTGGCTTCGCACGCCAGAGCCAGAGAGAATCTTCTCTACAGATGGAAAACTGGTTCTTCACGGGCGTGATGCTATCGGTTCTTGGTTTGAACAGGCCCTTGTAGCTCGTCGCCAGACTCATTTCTCCTATGACGCCGAGACACTTGTCGACTTCAAGCCTGAGAACGAGCGCGAGTTTGCAGGTCTCACTGCTTATTACAGCCGTTTCAACTTTTTCTATCTTCACATCACAGCTAATGAAGATGGCGAGAGACTCTTATCCATCATGAGCTCGGAAGAATCATGGCCTACGGGGTCACTGCAAATTCACCACCTTGATCCGATCAGTCTCCCACCAGCAGGAAAGGTCAAATTGGCGCTCACTATAAGGGAGGCAGAGCTGCAGTTCTATTACTCTATTGAAGATAAGCCACTCGAAAAGTACGGACCCGTCTTGGACGCTTCTCAACTTTCAGACGAGTGCAGCTGTGGCCCTCGGGGTTCTGGGGGTTCTTTCACTGGTGCATTTGTTGGTATGGCTTGTTCGGACTTGAACGGGAATGGCAAGTCGGCAGAATTTGACTATTTTGTGTATCGACCTGTAAAGGCATAAGAGAATATCTGGAAGTTGAACTTGAATAACTTGTAACCACGCTGTGGTTGATGAATAGGCAATAGGAGGCAAGAAAACTTAGATGTTAGGGCCTCTTACCTAAGTAATAAAAAGACTTAGGTAAACTTAGTATATCTTATTAGGACTTTAGACCAGTTTATTTTAGCACCCTAAGTCAATATCGGAGGTCTTCTTACGCCCCGGGGATACGGTAACTATTAACGTTGGTAGTTGTACTCGGCCTGAAGTATGTTTCGAATGACGCAATTCCTGAGACTGCCGAGAGTAACCATCATCTTGAGTTTCTTTTCTTCTCCACCAATTAGAATAACTTTGTGACTCTACATAAACTCAAGCAACAACGGACTGCTCCGCGGATCTCCCGGCCTCCGTTTCGGGGCAATTGATAGAAAGCCGGATCCCCGCGGTCGAAGCCGTTTCCCAAAGGAGCAACTATTCTCGATCGAGACCATAGCGGCGCGTCTTACGCACTATCAGAAGGTAGTCAGCCTTATCGGCATTCCGCAGCACACCAATTTGATACGCGTGTTGAGGGATAAGCCTCACTCGCCCTTTGCGATTGGTGAGTTCGCAAGTGGTGAAGGGGCGGATAAGCCGGAATCGGAATATTGCGCAATCTAAGCCACGACGGCTAACATGGAGGCTACGTAGATGATCTTGCTGATCAGTCGAGAGAACGACTCCAAAAATGACGATTTTGTCTTATATAAAGTCTCAGTCTTCAATTGAGAATACGATAATTCGAATAGATCATTCCATTGTATTCGTCACTACCGCTTCGTCATTCGCGTCACCGCTTCTCTTCTCATCATCTCAAAATAAACCCTGCTCAAATCTAAGTTTGCACCATGTCGATCGTCATGAACCATATCAAGAGCTTCCTCTCAGGAAACTCAATGACAAACTCGCCAAACCAATACTACTCAACATCTGAAAAGAACTCAAACTCCTACCAATTACAAACTACATCAAACAATGATCCCATTCCTCCGCCCCCATACTCTTCAGGACCTGCCTGTGATCAAACCCCGCCAAAGCCAGTGATCCTAGAATTCCAGCGGCCGTCGCAGGAAGGTTACCGGGTATCTCGGCCAGAAGGGAGGAATGGCCAGCGATTTCTATATCGTCTTAATTGAAACATTCTTCTGCCACTAGAAGAAATGATACCCTACCAACTATCTTCTTATCCCTTGAGGGTTCAAAGCTCTCTCAAGATTTCTTCCAGACTCCTCTCTGTGGATATCATGCATTTATAGCGAAATACCCCGCTGTGGGTACTGCTTCAGGCACCATTATCACTGAATCGGCCGAAAGACAGTGGGGTCCAGGCCCAACATGAAAACGGAAGGAAAAATCTGAAACTCGAAGGAATAGACAATCTCACTCGTTCCAGGATTGGTCGGCATAGAGGGTCGATGCAACAGGGTGCGGGACTCAACAAGGTTACGAATTAGAGTGTAACTGTAACGTCAAAACAGGGCTGAAGTTTCGTATCAATTGAACTCTCGTCATACTCGTCCACTTTTTAAAAACGGCTCTTTTTTCTTGGGGAGAGAATCTCTTTGGCTCAGACGCTACCATCACGTGAAATAAGACCCTGTGCCTGTAACGGCTGCACTAAAAAAACGCCAACGGGCGTGCTAAGGACGCCATGGCACGCTGACAAGATCCTACGCAGCGAATCTTAAAGCTTACATCAGATCTGAAATTGGATAAGTGGGGTGTTGTACGCCATCCCCCTTACTACGTAGTGCACTATCGATTTCTCTCCCTGGTCAAGTTTATCACACAACCCCTATCTTTATCTATATTTACCTGGGGAGATCCTTACTTAGCACAATGTTTTGAGTCTCCTCTTCTGAATCTGGGTCGCTCGTTTCTTGCATCATTCATTCGTTTCTTGTTAAAAAAAAAATGGCCATCGCTGCCATGTCGGAAAAAACAGCACCATACCGCCGAACGGCGATGGTGGCTGCATGCGTGTTGGTCTTTTTTATCCTTTTTGAGACTTATTATCTTTATTCAGATGCCGTGGGTTCCGTCCTCGTCCTCATTTGCTGCCTCGTAAACTGACACTTCCGCAGTGGACACCTACACATGGGTTATCGTCCGGATCCAAATCGACCGGGGCTTCACCATCGGTCCATGCACCCTCGAAGCCCAAGAAGGTCATCAAGACGTCGCAGCTGCATTTCCTGCTGCCCGCTTCGAACCCGAATGATATGTTCTGCGCCATCGTCACCTCCGCCCTTGTTAACCGATATCCCGCTCCGTACATGATCGGCTGGAAGGGCGAGGGCAAATACAACGCTTCCGCTGCGCATACAGCTAAGCTGTACTCGATCAAAAAGTACCTCGACGAACTCCCCCAAGGCGGTGATGATGATGACCTCGTCTTCTTCGGCGATGGGTACGATGTTATGGCCCAGCTGCCCGTTGAGGTTGTGATTGAGCGCTACTTTAAGGTTGCTGCTGATGCCGACCGCCGGTTAGCTGACCGTTTTGGCATAACCGTGGAAGAAGCACACAAACGCGGACTGAAGCAAACTCTATTCTGGGGTGCCGACAAGATGTGTTGGCCAGCCCTAAACGAGGCGCAGTGCACCAAGATCCCGGGATCGCATCTCCCTCGCAATATCTATGGCCCCAAGACTGGCGGCGGTGATGTCACATATCGCGACGCCAAGTACTTCAATTCAGGAAGCGTCATTGGACCTCTCGGAGATTTGCGCAACTTTATCAATGCTGGTATCGCCAGTTTGGAGGAGACTTTCGACCCCAACTTCAAATACAAGACGTCGGATCAGATCTACCTCGCTAGACTTTATGCGCGCCAGGAGCTCTCGCGCGCTGAGCAGATTGAGAATGAGTACATGATGGCCAGCTTGGGCGACAACGCCACGGCTATCGAAACCAAGAACATCACCGAGTACCATGCCGCCATTGATTTCGAATCGGATTTCGTGCAGACTGGATGCTTCGCCCATAGATGGATGAACAAGCTCAACTACAACAACTCGGACAACACGGCGACCATGTCCAAGGATGTCTACGACGTGGGCAAGAACTTCAAGCCCTATCGCATCCAGATGCCAACGAATGTGTACCAATCTCTCATCAAGGTCTTCAAATCTCTCCCCGCCGAGCTGGCAACAATGTCCGCCCGTGACTGGGTGGGGAGCCTAGATCTCGACACAAACGTCGCTACACGCAGCATTTTCGGTTTCTACCACGCCACATGCAGTAAGCGAAACCTCATCTCCGACTTCAAGAAGTACTGGTTCCACCCCTACGCCGTTCCCCTGCTTCAGGCTGGCTTCAAAGCTACCAGGCAAGATGAGCCCATTACTGAGAAGCTCATTGACGGACGCAAGTGGGTTTACAAGACAGTATACCCAGACTCAGGAGCACCAGAGGATCAACTCGGTGGTGTCTTGACAGACTTCAAGAACGAGACATACATTCCTTTCTCGACCCTATGCGGCGATTATTTAGACATTCTTGAGCCTCGACACTAAAGTATGAAATTGTAATGATGTTGGTTAACGGAGTAAAGGTGTATTGGCATAAAGGATCGGGGCAAATTGGGATTACCTACTGTATAACACTATACGGCTTCAATGTTTTTTAATTAACTTCAACGAATCAGGAAATCTGGTTAAGAATATACCACTATATGTCATGCCTTAACATTCGCCATATGCCTACAAGTGGGTGACTATTCAGCATACCTGTCTCTTAGTCAGGTAGCTTTCCTTCTCACGTGGAAGTCTCTCACTGGGTGCTGCTTTGTACCTTGCAATCTTCCTTTTAAAAATTTGGCGCCAAAACGGATTGTCTAATTACTGGAACGGATGCCTGATCTCCGCACTTGGCCTTGTAATCCAGCTCCTCGGCAGACGTCTGTGACAGCTTGTGCTTCAGTCTGGAAGCTATGATGCAACAGCTCGATCATAAAGGTTGGCAGATATTACCGCCTATGTGATATACTCTGTAAGAGATGCGGGAGCGAGTGGATACAGGCCAACGCTCCGGTACTACCAGAGCCGCCCCGAAACGGGTAGCGGGAGTGGGGTGCGGACGGAGCGGACAAGGGCCGCTTGAGTCAGCGCATGTCACTGCCACCAGCCCTGAGGCAAGCAACATACCGGCGCTATAATCTAAGGCTTTGAAGTAAACCAATTGATATCCTTCATTCTTAGCCAAAGGTTCTAGTTTACGAATCACCCGCTCGAGCTCTCTGTTGTCTCCGCCCCGACCTTTATATCCGCTCTCGATCAGGAGGCGGCCTGAACCAGGTGCTCATCACCCTTCAAGACACCCTTCTCTTGTAGATCCTTCTTCAAGTCTGTCGGCGCGTCCTTGTTCGTTTCAACTACATACTTCCCCTCTTTCTTCTCGCATACCCATGTCCAAGCCCCCAATTTGTCGTAGAGAGCTTTGTAAAACTCTTCTTCATTCTTTACTAGCTCTTGGGGAATCTTGTGGGTTGTGAAGGGAAGAGTGCGGCTAACGGTTGTTTCGTATTCAGGCGCCATGGTGATGATGTTTGTTTATAGCTTCGTGGTTTTATAGAAGTTAGTATATAGTTAATGCGATATTTATACTCAATCCAAGACACTGAGTCACGCATGATACGCTCGATATATGATCCAGATACAGTCGTTGATAGCTACCAACATCTCCGCTATATGACGAGGGATGTGCATACAAGCAAGATTTCCATTCTCAACTGCACGGCTGAATCAAGCGACTTTATTTTAGTCAAGACATACCCCAGTTCTTGCTATCAACAAGGCTTGTCTTGCTTTAGAACTCCCTTCTTTTGCAGATATTTCTTCGAGTCTATCGATCTCTTATCATTTGTTTCGACTGTGATCATTTCCTTTTCCGGGTCGTTGCGATTGACGAATCCAAAGTCCCAAGCTCCAAAAATGTCAATGACTGCTTTCATCAAACTCGATCCCATCTTTCACCAACTTTCTTGGAATATCGTGAGTGTAAATTGGAAGATTGCGGTCAAAGGGCTTTTTGTATTCGAGTTCCATGATGAGACTTCTTTTGCTGTCTGGAGGGAGATAGCTGCTCTGCTAGTGGATAGTCGATGTGTAATGCCATTGCGGTCCTTATTATATCTGAAATTGACCTTCAACAGACCGTGATTAACCATTGCAAGCTGCCATGTTCACCACTAAATCATCAAGGGCCAGAGTGACAAAGTCCATCGGCTAGATCTGTGAATGCCATTGGTCAGGTAAACAACACTTCACACAACCATACACAGCTAACGCTCACGAAAAAGAATTGGAGAGTCGGGGGTTGGTTACTCCGTCATTCGACAACGATAATGCACACGATAATGAGATTGGGCTTATTACGCCGGCTCCAGACCCACTCTCGGAGCGGCAGAGCGGACAATTATGGGGCCAAGAGCGGCATCCGCTGCCAACAACTTCAGTAATGACATGACAATCGATGGCGACAGTAAGAGACTCTGCTTATGCTGATAAAGCAGAGTTGCAGATTGATCATTACAATTATGCTGTCATTGACATGAGATTGGGTATATAAGGGCAGCTTTGCTCACCGTAGAGACAGCACTGATCAACTTCACTCAACAACATTCTAACCACTTCACTTCAACTCTCTATCTCAACTTCAACAATGTCTTCAAAGCTCATCGTTATTCTCGGGGCCACAGGCAATCAAGGTGGTTCCGTCGCTGAAGTCTTCCTCTCCGAACCAGGCTGGAAAGTCCGCGCCCTCACCCGCAACACCTCCAGCGACAAAGCCAAAGCTTTATCTTCCAAAGGCGCTGAAGTCGTCCAAGCCGATCTCGACGACCCTTCTTCTTTGAAGACGGCATTTGAAGTTGCTCATGCAATCTTCGCCGTCAGCGACTTCTGGGGTCTCTACTATAACGAGTCCAACAGATCCAAGACTAAGCCTGGCCAGGCTCTTAATGACTGGGCTGCTCAGCATGAAGAACAGCAGCTGAAGAATGTCATTGACATTGCTGCTGAAGTTCCCACGCTCGAGCGCTTTATTCTCTCGTCTCTTTCTCATTCGGAGAAGTGGTCAAAGGGTAAATATACTCGTGTTTACCACTTTGATGGCAAGGCTCGTGCGACGGAGTATGCCCAAAAGGAGCACCCTGGTCTGTGGGCCAAGACAAGTGTCTACCAAGCTGGACTTTTTCTGAGTAACTTCGTCCTCTTACCGCTGAACCAGCCTGTCAAGGTCAGCCCATGACTTATTCACATTATGCTAACCCGGCTAACATATGTCTAGAACGCTGAGGGGGTCGCTCTGTTCATCTCAACTCTTGATGTTGACACAAAGTTCCCCTACATCGCTCCTGAAGAGGACACCGGTCCCTTCGTCAAGGCACTCATCATCGATGAGCCTGCAGGTCACAACCTCATCGGCTACAGAGAGTGGCTATCCGCCAAGGACATCGCTGCTGCCTTCACAAAGGCTACTGGTATCCCGTCAAAGGCCATCAAGAACGATGGTGCTATCCCCCCCGATATGTCCGATGAGTTGTTGGGCGAGATGATTGACTGTTTTGGGTACTTTAATGAGTTCGGCTACGAGGGTCGAGATGACCCTACCGTGGTTCATCCTCGCGATGTGAGTTCACAAGCCTCTTTCCTCTCAAGCAATCACTAACCCGAGCTTAGCTTAAGTCTGCGCCCAAGCTTAGCACTGCTGAGGGATACTTCAAGAAGCAGGACTGGACCAAGGTCTTTGGATCTTAAGAGAAGTCATTGATAGGCATTGACTAACTACCTAGTACTACTACGATCGCTACAGAAGATGGAGTGTGGATAAAGTTGTCGCAAAAATGTTCTTGTTGCCTATGTTATATCTCTTAGAGATTAGCTTGAATCGAATTATGTATACACCTCGCATCAATTTTTAGAGCATATCGCTACAATCACTCCCCACCTCCGGTCGCTTCTTGGACGACCCGCTATCTTTCTTTGGAGCCACCACCTCTTCCTAAGTGGCAAGCTTCTTCAACTTGTCAAACCGCGGGGTTCCAAAGCCAGTAGCGGGATCCCATCCTTTGACGGCATCCCATCCCGCGTTGGGAATTTCTGGAGAAGGGAATCCTTCCAGACTAACACCGGGGCAGCCTGAGGTCTTTCCTTCCAGGATGCTGGATCTAGGGTCAGCGACGTTTCGACAGCGCCAACTATTCGGAGACTTACTCAGTAAATCCCGCCTGACCAGTTTTGTAGAGCCAGGGGTTAAGGAATCCCATCGCAGACTTGCCCTTCTTGAACCTTTCGTTGTTGAGCAAAGCAATGATTGCACCGACTGTAGGAGCTGCCGCACTGGATTCCTTTTGTCAGCTACGTTGCATACGCACAAACACTCAACTTACCTGGTTCCACCTGCAGTGAACTGTTGACCATTGACCATAACCTGATGGCCACTTGCGAGAGCAGACACGTCAGGGAATGCTCTTCCATCCTTGTTGATATAATTCTTCCGTTGCTTCCACTTCTTCTCGTTCTTCTTCAGATAGTCATTTACAACCTTGTCCTGGTACGCGGGACGAGGGAAGAGATCTGAGAAGCCGCCGCCACCGGATTGATCGTATTCAGTATCCAGCCAAGCCCTCTCGGGGCTGTTGCTCTCTGTACCTCCAACGGAGGTCACATATGGGCATACACTGGGCCAGGTCGGGAGGAACTTGGTAGTGTTCTTTCCGTCATTTGACTGGCATGAGACACCAACGCCGAAATTGCCCGCTGCAACTAGGATCGAGACACCACGTGTGCCGATCTGACCAAATTTGTTGCAGACCTGTCGGGCATACTTCTTGGGGATATGTTGCTCGTAGTTACCCCACGAGACGGAAACAACTTGAGGGAGCTTCTTGTCTGGCAGGTTCAAGAGATACTCCGCCAATCCGAGCCAATTCTCTATAGATCGAGTGAAGTCTCCGGGTACTTTGAGCAAGCTGTGATATCAGTTAGTAGCGCCTTTTTATATGGCCACAAAGGTACTCACTCCAAGTCTGGGTTGAAGTCGTAATTGAAGCCTCCGACAGTAAGGTGTTCTACTGGGACTTGGTGGGCCAAGGAGATGGCATACTGGGTGTTCAAATTTCCCTCGTTGCTCCGAATTCTGGCACTCTGAGGGTTTTCTCCACCGGCTGCAGATGCGTTGCGGAAAGTGACGCCCTCAAGATCAGGGGCGAAGCGTCGGAAGAACTCTTGGAGCTGCGCGTTTTGAGCAGTCATCTAATATTCATCAATAAAGAGCTTCCAGGATGCCAAGTGCACTTACGTTGAGGAAGCTGACGACCGTGAACAAGGAGCCCTTCTCCGCCTTTGGATAGTTCTCTGGCATCTTGTAGATCTCTCGAATGCAGGCAGGCGTCAGTTCCGTCTTGCACGTCTCCAAGTTGATTGGTCCCGGGCCGCCATTGTTGCCGTCCTTCGGTGGCTTCTTTCCGTTCTTGTCGTCCCGCTTCGCGAGCCTAGGTCCAGGTCCCTCAAGATTCCCGTCTCTATTGAAGGCAGGAAAGAATGTGGTGGGCTGAATGGTTGCAACATGGTGGACGATCTCATGAGGAACTGAGTACTCTCTGGTTCTGACAATTCGTTCATTGTCGCGAGCAAAGACAGAGAAGCGGGTGCTCAACATGCCTTCGGCTTTACTGACAGTCGTGCGTACATGGAGCCATTCACCCTCGTCACGGACATGATGCTCAGGGACTCCGGCATCTGTAAGCCAACGCTTGACGGACTTGGTAGCTTCATCAGATGGGTTGAGGAGTGCTTTGGCAGATTCTCGAGAGATAGTTGCCGTAATTGGGATGGTCGGGATCCGAGACTCCATAGAGGGCAGTATCAAGTAGCTGGCTATCTTCAGGCTGGAGGCCAATTGAGAAGTCAATGATCTGATCAGGGTCTGGTGAGTCAGATTCTTGCCAGTCGGCAGGGGTCTCATGCAGAAATTCGAGGACAATTGGTCTTGTCAAAACAGAGGTGGCACTGAGGAGAATGCTCCATATTCTGAGGGAGTTAGTCACCAACATGGTGATATAAATTGAGTTGTAAAGAGATGTCGATGGGAAGATTGCAGGTTTGCTCGTCAAGTTGAGGCTGAGAGCTTGCTGATATGCTCACTTATCGAAGGGAACTGGCTGTCTTTATATGGGAGTTTTGGATATCATATTATGACATCAAAAGTAAGATATCAATCATATATCACCGCTTCAATTGTGAGCATGTTGGTGTTGGAGCTGTGGCTATTCTTCCCGTTCCCATTCTGGGGGTGGGTGCTGAAGAACAATACTAAGCCACTTCATATTGTTCATGGCAGGTACCACCAACCATCACAACGCAATCCTTCCCAACCGTTCAGGCAGAGCGGGTCCTGGGTATTACCCCTTCCTAAACAGCTCATTAATCTCTGAAAGTGTGGTCCCCTTTCTTCATGCCGAATATCATTTGCCATATCAGGAAGCACGGAGCTTGAGGCGTTAGCAATCTTTAGCCATGGAACTGGTGAACCATCTATTCTAGAAGAACGGGAGAAGCCTGTACTACAGACAAACATTGAGACGTTCATTTACCTACGCTCGTAAATTTGCACCCCCTGTCAAAAGATAACGACTTCGAGCTTGGAAGTCTCGTGAGGTCGCATCCAAGGTTGTGCCAACATGTGAATAAATCTTGACCTCGTGTCTTTCATTCCTTACATGAGGTGCTCACAAGCAACACACGGTGGTCGTTGCGCCTCTTCTTGCGTTGCTCTGGTCAAATCCTGTCCAAGCTTCAACTTCAAGGCGACTCCTTTGGGGTCGTTCAGCTTGCAGAAGATCATCAGTTGACCAACGTTCCACTGTTGGTCCTTAGATGCTTAATATTTGCTTGGCAAGAGGTCGGGGCACTGCTCGTCTATATCTTTTGGGAGATAGACGCATGCTTGCGTCAAAGCCAACCCTTTAGCTGGGGTTAAAGACCAATGGTGCTGTTCAAATATTGGAATGTGCTGGGTGATCACTTTTAGACCCAACGGTGTCTCAGGCAAGGGAACCACCCTGCGGGCCGCATCGGGAGTCTTCAGGCCATCCGTTTCGAGAACGCATCAAGTATAGCAGATAGTATCCAATATCAGAGACTATTGGGAAAGCTAGGCATGCATGTATCGGACTGGCCGATTTTCTCATGAGAAGTTCTTGATACGGTCTAGACGGTGCAACGCACGATGGGCATTCCATGAGCACCACCAACAGTCGGTGTTGAAGCTTGGCGAGCATAGGAACTCGGAGCACATTTAGGCCTTTGTCAAATGCAAGCTGACTGTAGATCGTCAACGTGAAAGTCGTTTCTAGTGGTCAGGAGGTGAATCCTCGTTGGCGTGGATAGAAGCATAGCCTCGAGCTTTGGGCAAGCGAGCTGCATCAGGAAACCATTTCAGGAAAGGAAGTTCGAATCGACGGAACGAGCTTCACCTTGGCTGGATACTGGATTTCGATATGAGCCGACATTTGTGGCATTTGTGGAGTCATGTTGGGGAATTGGGGTCGCGAAATGCGGTATCGTATTGTCAAAGCTTTCGGCTTGTATCTACACAACCATGAGTATTATTCGTACTCTGGCCTGTTGGAGGCTTGCAGGCTTGCAATGACTGCACTTCAACATGAAAGCGGGCTTGTAGCCACTTGTTCTCTCATCTGTGTCCGTGATAGGTACAAATAAATTACCTTAGTAACTCGTCTCATTCTCACATGAAGCTTGAGTTCTTCTGGTATCACCATGCGTTCCGCCTCTAAGGCATCAATTCGAAGAGCGCATGCAGCTGCGCTCTCTCGCTTGGTGGAGCGCTCCTACCCACCGTGAATCAACAGGCAGCACTCTCAGCCTGCTGAATCTCGATTTTTCATTGGCCCAAATTCTGCCACTTCCCAGATCACTCGCCTCCTCACCGCCTTCAGAGCTGGTATATAATCTCGCTCTGCCCCTCCAAGCTTCGCTTTTCCTTCTTCTTTTCTCTTTAGCTCTCTTTGCCTTTTGGCTTAGATCAAGTGTAGTATCTGTTCTTTTCAGTTTAATCTCTGAAAGATGTCTAAGGACATCAATCGTGATTATTCCTATTTTTGAAACTCGGGTGGTCTCCGCTGTGCTTGCACATGATTCCGCTCACAGTGTCCCTGGTATTACACTGCCTCCAGGTGACGCGAATGCAGTTTTTGGGCTCCTTGTTTTTCGTTGCTTGCTCGGGCTTGCCTGGGCAGTGAGGAAGAACTCCCTTCATGTTCGTGATCTTTGTGTATTGTAATATGTGATGTCGATGCAATCCAGATTGTAGCTAAAATAAAGATATGCCTGTGCACCTCCATTTCTTCGCTGTAGATTCTTGCGTGATCATCGTAACCTCGTGCTGGGCAAATACCTATCGCCCGTCATCTGAATAAACAAACGACTTGCGTAGCTCCGACCTCCATCTTCTCCAGAGCCTCATCCGCAGAGCCTCATTCAGCCTCCCTCAAATCGCCCATCATGTCCTCCGACACTCCTCTCCTCGATCCCTCCATCTTCTCCCACCTCCAAGAGAAGCTCGATGAAGAGACCGCCGTTCGTGATAACCTCACCCAGATTATCCAGCGTCTCGAGCGTGCCGTTGCTACCGCCCAAGGTCTTCTCTCCCGCGTTCACTCTACGCCCCGCGCTCGCTGTCAGTTTTTTCATGTCCCAGTTCGTGATGCGCAAAGCTGATTAGAGAAAATGCAGACCCTGCGCTTGTATCACAGGTTGAGGATGCTATCAAGGAAGAAGTCACTATTGTGAAGGAGCTGAATGAGGTGGCCAGCAAGCACCCATACTACAAGTACGTCCTCGCAGCCATGTCAAAGGGCGTCAAAATCTGATTCGGCGATAGATACAACAGCAAGTGGGCGAGGACCGTTCAAAATGCCATCGGCACCGCTGTCTACACTGCATGGCTCGGCGGTCTAGGCTCTGACTCCCAGCCTGCTTCTCTCGGTCGCCTTCTCACTCTCGAGCAAGTTGGCGATGTGTTCCAAGGTTCGTGAACCGCCTCCAAACCTATATAGAAACCTGAACACTAACATGCCTCCAGTGCCTACAAACCTCAAGGACCGCGATGCCTTCCACTTCACCATCGAGGAGTATCTCCTATCCCTGACGGATCTCACCAACGAACTCGCCCGTCTGGCTCCCAACGCTGTCACCCTCGGAGACTTTGAGCTTCCTCTCGTCATTAGCGGGTTCATCAAGGATCTCTTCGCCGGCTTCCAGCTTCTCAACCTCAAGAACGACATCCTCCGCAAGCGAGCTGATGCTGTCAAGTATGACGTCAAGAGGGTCGAGGATGTTGTCTATGACCTGAGCCTGCGTGGACTTGTCAAAAGGGCTGGCGAGGGTGACACGGAGATGGCTGCTGCCGAGTAGGTCGTTTATATAGGTACCTAGGTAGAATATCCGACATCTAAAAGCTGAGAGCATAAATCAATGATTAAAACTGGCCGCAGTTATCAGGCCCATCCATGTACAGATCACAGTTATGTAAACGACGTGAAATGTGAAATATTTTTATTCTTCATGTCATGGCGCATAAAATGCGCGCACGCACATAGTGTAGGAAATTCAATGTCTTGATCCCCGATTGACCTTGGCTGATGCGAATTTTTGGTTACAATAAAAATACACCATGATATATCCCACTTCTAAACTCCAAGTCAGGTTCAATATAGTAAACAAGCTTTATATAGCTTATGGTTAGTCGTGTCGGAATGTACACTTGTCTCCTCTGGCACACTTGCCCTGCTGCCAGAAAGTACAAGGCTTGGTACCAATGAGTGCTTTGTTAGCAGGCTTGTGTGGTGGTAGAGTAGGCTTCTTTTTCCTTCCATCTTTTCCATCACGGTCTCCTCTGCCTCCGTGATGATCATCGCGGTCGCGATCATACGTCCGTTCACGGTCCCAACCTCGATCTTGGTCTCTATCTCGACTGTATGCTCTGTCTCTATCCCATTCTCGCTCAGCTGCGGGTGGTGGAGGCGGAGGCGGGACTTGCTGCCCTTGTGCCATTTGGCTGAGCATCATGTACTGCTGGTATGATGGATCGTTGGGGTTGAGATATGAAGCGACATTTGAGGTCGCGGTCGAGGCTTGACCTGAAGCCTGCGACGGCTGGTTGATAGCGGCTAGAATAGACTGGAGCTGGTTATCAGGAATTTGCGGCTGCTGCTGTGCAGATGCAGTTGTCGTCTGGGGCTGGGGCTGAATTTGCTGCAACAAAGCCATGTAAGGGGCATAAGCCTGTTGTTGCTGAGCATAATAGGCCGCCCAGTCCTGAGGATTGGCTGGGGCTTGGCCAGACAAAGCACCGGCAGCTGCTGCTTGCAGGGCTTTGGCCTCCGCTTCTGCGCGGGCACGTTCTTCGTCTGCCCTTTTCTGTCGAGATGCCAGTTCTTTGTTGTGCCCCATTTGCCACTCGCGGACCTTCTCTTGATCATGGAGAATCCATTCAGGAGGCGAATTGCTGGGAAATGGCATGCCTGAGAGAGACTTGGCCACACCTTCGATGGCACCTCCGCAGAGGCGAGTAGGTATGTCAGAGTAATGAAAAGCACGCCAAGTATCGTTCGTGATTGGGTTAGCGTCTTGCCAGTTCTTGACCTTGTCGGATTTGAGCAGCGCGATGACCTGTTCCAAGACGGCACGGCCAGCGACAAGAGGGAGAGTATCATTAGCCAGGGCCAGATGGTGCTGTGACTGAGAGGCATGTTGGGGGGACGTGCGGGGCGCCGAAGCGGCGCCTCGGAGGTTGCCCAGAATCGAGTCGAGACGGTTTCCTGGATCGTTCTTCGCCTCGATGCGTTGTAGGGCCGTGTAGAGTGCTCCATCGGATCCCATTTGCTGCTCATCGCGCCATCGAAGCTGAATCTCTTGGAACTTTGGATCATCGGGCAGATACTGAGTCTTCTGTTGATCAATTCCAGCAGCATCAAGCATCGGTGACTTGGGTGAGGGCGGTATGTCGTCGGGGTGAGTATAGATAGCCATGAGCTCCCGTTTCTCCCTATCCGCAATGCGCTGCTGTTCGTCTGTTGTAAAGGTGACATTTCCGCCTCGGGTAACAAAGCTCTTGTTTCGGACGTCTGTTGGTAGCCTAGAGAAGTCGATTGCGACAGGTCCCATCCAAGGTTGATAAGGAACGTCTTCTTCATCCTCTTCTTCCTCTACGTTCGCACGCTGTTTAAGTACCATTCCTTCAGATCGGTCGTCGGCGGCATCTCGGGTCATGTTCGACTCTCGTCCTTCGTCCTCAGCATCTTCTTTCTGGAAGATCTTGATCTGAACAAGTTCAGTTTCAGGCTTCCAGCTGACTCGAAGCTTGCGGCGAGCCTCTTTCCGGAGACGCTTGGCCTTCTCTTCAGGTGATTCGGAGGTTTCAGACCCATTTGTCTCCTTCGGTGCAACAGGAGCCTCAGCTTTTGGTGCGTTGATCGAGTCCAAGAGCGAAGCAATGCCGGACAGGGCGCTGGCTGAGCTTGAGGTCGGAGCGGTAGTGGTCCCATTTCGAGGTATGGATGGTTTCGTCTCAGTTCGCAGCGGCTTCGGTTCTGCTTTTATCTTGTCGTCACTTATGACCTTCACGTCTGCTTTGGTTTCAGGCTTTGGCGCAGGTTTGGCTACTGGTCTGGGTTTGCCAGGCAGAATAGAAGCTGCTGCTGCCTTTGCTGCACTGGTTTTGGATGCTGATTGTAGTTGAATCTTGGGCTGCGCAAGTTTCCTGCTAAGAGCATTGCCGCTAGATTCTACTGCAATCTTTTTAACCGTTCTTGTTTCGGCCTCCTCGTCTCGTCCACGCTTGGTTGAAGGTTCCATCCCCGGTTTAGCCTTCGCTCTGCTTGACGCAGAAGTGCCTTGGTAGCCTGTGCTTTCGGGCTCACTGGCCTTGAGCTTCTTGACTTTGACTGTAATCTCCGATACAAGCTCTTTGACCTCCGAGTCTCCCTTGTCAGCAAACCGTTTCCTCACTGTTTCAAAGTTTGTTGTCTCAGCGATCTTTTTCGTCATAGGAAAATGTGTAAACATCTCAAGGACAATCTTGGGGAGCTTTCCCGAAAAGTCACTCGCTTTGATACACATGATGAGCGCATTCACCAAACTTAAAACTAGCTTTTGGTGACCGCCAAGGTTATCCAACACCGCATCGTCTGCATGCTCGATAGTGGCGTCCAAAGCTCGGTAGAGTATTTCCTTCTTTTGCTCGAAATCCTGTCGTTCCTTTGCAATCACACCTTCAGGCTTCTTGTCCTTGATAGCTTGGTCGAGTTCCTGCTTGGCACGGTTCATTTCGCTGCGAAGTTTGATGAAATACTCGCCTGCTTGTTGAACGCGACTTGCAATCAGGGCATTGGTACGTGCAACAGACTGCTCGATGTGCACCATCCCGATGGCATCCCAGGCAGCAGCGTCAGCTGGGTCGGCTGGTCGGGTAGCTGCGCGGATCTGGAGATGGTTAGTCATAGGATCTACGAAAGACTGTACCGGATAACTTACTGGCTTACCACGCTCTTCCTCAAGCTCTTTTTTTGCCTTTTTCTCGGCTTTGTTCTTCGAAGCCTCATCAGATTTAAGTTGCTCTTTGAAAGCATGCGGGTACTCCGTGTATTTGGGACGCCGTTTGCCTAAGCCCTTCATGGAACGATCAAAGTCATCCAAAAGCACCTTAGCCTCTATGCGCCTCTCATCAAGTCCACCCTTATCTGGAGAGGGGCGGTATTGGGTGGTGAAACGCCCCTGGACTTCACATGGAAGACTGTAGCCAAGTTCAGGGACCATCTGTCTTCCACTACGGGCTGGCAGTGCCACGAGAGGGGCAAGCTTATCATAGCTCTTAGGTGCGGGAAGCTTAATTGTTCCCTCATGAACCAAATGAGGAAGCCCCTTAATAGCAGGAAATTTGGCTTGGGCGGCCTTAGTGCGCTTGTTAAACTGATTGATTAACTGGGCTTCTTCGGGCGTAGGAGTGGGGGCTGAGAGGCCATCGAGATCATCAACCTTTTTCACAGCAGGAGACCCAACAGGCGAGTCGATATAAGCTGCAGTGGGCTCCGGAGTAGGGGTAGGGGTTTTGACTTCAGTCTTGGCTGCTCGTTTCCTCTTCTTGGGAGGCGGTTCGTTTGTCGCAGGTTGAAGGGCCCCAGTATCTTGATTCGTGCCTGGTTGTGACAAAATGTATTGAGTGTTTGCTGTGGGTGGTGATGTGGCGTTGTTGATGAAGTGTGGTGGCTGCTGATGATGTGTCGACTGTTGAAAATTCTGGCCAGGCAAAGGCTGCGAGGTCTGGGGATAGACCACAGGTTGCTTGGGGATGAACTGAGGCTGCGGTGTTGGTTGTTGCAGTTGGTTTTGTTGCATCTGCTGTTGAGGCTGGGCAGGTTGCTGTTGAGGCTGAGGTTGCTGTCGTGCTTGCGGCTGACCTTGTTGGAAGTTCAGTTGTTCGTTCGGTCGTGGTTGAGGCGTCTGGCCGTTCACTGGAGGTGAAAAAGCAGCTTGGCTGTACTGTTGCTGATTCTCGACCGGGGATGGCTGGGGAGGTCGACTGAAATTATGACCTGGGGTATAAGCAGACGAGATACCGTCAAACTGCTGCACTGGTGTATGGCTCTGCTGCCTACTTGTTTGTGGCATTACGTGTTGCTGAGAAAACTGCTGGATAGAAGGTTCGAAGGATGACTCATTTTGTGGTGCCATAGAATATGGGAAATTGGTAGAATGAGGATGACTTGATAGTTGTCCAATGCCAGCCATGGCGTTATCCAGGTTCATTTTGCCGTGTTGACCGTAGATATCAGGATGAATTCCACCAAAATCTGTATCCATTACATCTTGTGACTGTTGTGAAAATTGTTGGTTCATAGAGAGAGAGTCATGGCTTGGGTGGTAGCCTGCTTGGTCCTGTTGAGAGCCATGCAGAGTGTTTGAGAGAAAGGGGTGACTTTGATCAGAGTCGAAAAAGTTTGACGGGGAAGCATCTTGAGGATTAATTTGTGAGTAGGCAGCCTGCTCGCTCACAGGCTGTGACCAAGGCTGATGAGGGTCAAATTGGCCGTTTTGACCTGCAAAGGCATAGTTATTGTGCCATTGATGCTGTGTCTCGTCGGCGCCGTTTTGGCCATTGTTTGACCAAGACTGCATCTTGTGATAGATGCTGTGTTTAGAAGAGACAGCGGCTACAACAGCGATACGACCACAAAGACCAAGGATCAATTATCTTGAACAGCTTTAAGAGCTAGTGCATGGTATTAGCAATCATTGCTACCTTAAGATGAGGTGCGAATGTGTAGACGCGAAGGATGCGAGAAGGAAATAAGTAAGGCAGTTGAGCCTCGTGCACCAACGCGAAGGTGTGGCTGGGGGTTGACGTAGCCTTGATTGGAGCTACCTTTGATGTATCTGAAAAGCGAGAAATAATGTACTGACATACAGAAATTAAGCTGATAAGAGACTTTATGCAAATGTCTTGCTGTTAGGGAGAGGTTTTCGGGCCCACCATAGAAATACGCTAGTCGATAAACGGACGGACTGACAAGGGTCCAGGTCTTGGGGAAAGGGACAAGGTGAATGAATGAATCTGAGAGTCTGAGCAAGCAAAAAAAACCATCAGCAAAGTCTGCAACAAGGACAATAAGGTCAGTAGTATAATGAGTGATTTGAAGAACAATATAAAGGGATTCTCGTGAGTTTTCTGCATGAGTATGGCGTAGAGAGCGTTGATAAAGAGCACCCATCCATCCATCTTCCATTAAGAGGCCGTTGGTTTAGAAAAAGGGTGTATGGCTGGTTGATCAAAGGTTGGACAAAGAATTGGGTGCGACAGAGTCGTCGACAAAGAAACTCGAGAAAAAATCGAGAATGATAAACTCGAAGCGAGATTTAGAAAATTGGCTTTGTCGAAATAATTTGATCTCTGAAGCAATTCAGATTGCTCTGTTGGTAAATAGGTAGGTAGAGGCATTCTGGAATGACTTTGGTGGTGGAGCCACTGTTTCCTTCAGATGCGTGTGCACCCGTATTTTAGTGTAGCGTAGTCCCTGTGATGTTGCTGTCTTGGGGTGCCGCTGAGCAGAAGTTGGAGCTGAAAACAGCGTTATTTCCAGCCCCTGTACCCAAGCAAGCGCCTGAAAAGACAGGCGCCTGCAACGTCGCAAAGATGATGATCAACAGCCATAACGCCCTTTTTGACTCTGTATGAATGAATGAATGCTCTTTATATCATCAAATACTCGTGCCGCAGCTTTTTTAGGTGCGCGTTCGCCTGCAAACTGGCCAGATTGTAGATGCCTGGTTTTCGTCACCTAGACTTCTCTGGGTTACCCAGCCGCCACAGCTCTTCGCCCCTAGAAGACGATGCTGAGGAGCTTTATCTCCAAGCAAGTCTCCACGACGGTGACCATCTCTTCATCTCGCAATTTAAATGCTGCAGAGAGTCCAAGTGGTTGATTCCATTGTTATAGAGAAATCACAGATACAATGCTGCTGCTTTGGTTCATGATGGCGGTATGACCGAACCATGCAGAATGACGCGACAGAGGTAAAGAGGTTGATTGGTGCAGGGTGGAAAAGGGAATGGGGTCAAGTTTGGGCATACCCTTTGATTCAGATAAGGTTCCTTCAGTACAGTAACTCTGTCCGTCTTCCTACCAAAAGATGCGGAGCAGCTCTATGCCATCTGTATATTGCGCAAGTCGCGTGGTGTTTACAACATTATCGAACGGAGGTGTGACCTGTCGGAGAGGCAAAGAGAGCAGCACAAGGGTGACCCGTTGGTTCGCCAGGACAAGGCGTTTGACGTGGGCGCAGATCCGGAGGATAAGCACAAAGATGGGAATTAAAATACCAAGCGCAGCTTATATATAAACGCGTTTGACCTGCCGAGCGCGAGTCAGCGTTTGTCGCGATGGTTGATGGTGGTTGATGAAGTGTCGTCGGATCGAAGAGAATGAAGAGAAGTCCCTGGCGATTTCGCATGGAACTCAGAGAACGGACCTTGACGTGTTTGGCTATGATGTGGCCCAATATTTCAGGCACAAACACAATCATGACGGTGGGCAACAGAACTGGCAAGTGCCCCTTTGGAACCAGCGGGCCCAGCACCGTGGCACTTTCCATGTCCAATCGTGTCGGCGCTTGTATCGGTCCGTGCTTCCAGCTTGCGCGCCGTCGGGGGAGCTTTCCAGCAACCGTAGTATTGGAGCGTGGCCTCAAGCTGCCATCAACCTAATCGATACGATTTCTTGAGTTGAAGATTGGCTGAAGATTCTGTACCTAGGATTCTTTAAGGCTACATACAATATCTTGTTTGAACATACGATTCCTCTTACAATCGAGTCCTCTATGAACAAGCGACCTGGCCATTCTCCTGAATTACATCCCACCATCACTACATTAAGCTCTCGACGCTTCGACGTCATCTGCCAGTATGGCAACCAAGGGAAACTCTCTGCGTGATCGCCAAATAGGTTTGTGATGCTGAACACTCAGTGCGCTCCTCCTTCTTCGACTAATGCTTTTCTCAGCGTCGCTAAAGAAAATCCTCAACCTGAACGAGAGTGTCGAATCCTCCGAGGCCGACGACGCCCATGCCAACGGTCTACTTGCTCCTGTTGCGCCTATCCTCGATGCAGATGGCAACCCTATCTGGAAGGTACTGGTCTTTGATGACCTCGGTCGGGATGTTATCAGCAGTGTTATGCGCGTCAGCGATTTGCGGTCAATGGGCGTAACCATGCACATGTAAGTCGACGGGCCTCACCAAGATATACAATGTTTAACATGAGCTGCGCAGGCACATTGGCGGCGCAAGACACCCTATCCCCGATGTCCCAGTCATCTACCTCCTCGAACCGAATGCGCAAAACCTCCAAGCCATTACATCCGACTTACAGAAGGGACTTTACACTCCGGCTTACATCAACTTCCTCTCCTCCCTCCCCCGTGTCCTTCTCGAGGAGTTCGCTACACAAACTGCTGCTGCTGGAACATCCGAACACATTGCTCAACTGTTTGACCAATATTTAAATTTCATTGTCGCTGAACCAGATCTATTCAGTCTGGGCATGCAAAAAGAGCATACGTATTGGGCATTGAACAGTGCAGCCACCAGCGACGAGGAGCTTGATCGCGTAGTGGATAAGATTGTGAGCGGTCTCTTCAGTGTGATTGCTACTATGGGTATGCCAGACATTCTGAATTCAACCCCAATATGCTGATAAATCTTACAGGAGTCATTCCCATTATCCGATGCCCCAAAGGCGCTGCTGCCGAGATGGTCGCCGCGCGACTCGACCGAAAACTCCGAGATCATATCCTCAACTCAAAGGACAACCTCTTCTCAGGACCGCGAACGAACGCTTCATCTAGTACTCACTCTTCCCGACCCGTACTTATTCTTCTCGATCGAAACATTGATTTGGTGCCAATGCTTTCTCACTCTTGGACATATCAAAGTCTGGTTCACGATGTTCTCAACATGAAGCTCAATCGCATCACCATCGAAAGCCCTGCGGAAGAAGGAAACCTTGCCAAGGGCCCCACGAAGAAGGGTTACGATTTGACTACAAACGACTTCTTCTGGGCCAAAAACGCTGGCAGTCCTTTCCCTCAAGTAGCGGAGGACATCGATGCTGAATTGACCAAATACAAAGAAGAAACAGCTGCGATTACGAAAAGGACTGGCGTTACAAATTTTGAGGACTTGCAGGCCGATACCAGCGCGAGCGCTCAGCATCTCAAGGAGGCAATAACGTTGCTTCCTGAAATGAGAGAGCGCAAAGGCATTCTCGATATGCATATGAACATCCTGGCGGCTTTGTTGACAGGAATCAAGGACCGCCAGCTTGACAACTATTTTCAACTGGAGGAGAATGTTGTGAAGCAGACCAAACCTCAGGTTATGGAAATTATTAGTGACAGTACCAAGGGTTCTGAACCTGTTGATAAGCTGCGATTGTTCATCATCTGGTACTTGAGTACAGAACAAGAAGTGAGCCGACAAGAATTCGAGGGTTTCGAGAAGGCCCTCTCAGAAGCTGGCGCGGATGTTTCAAGTCTCCCCTATGTTCGACAGTAAGTTTTTATAGCAATGCTTTGTCTTGCGCATACTGACCAGGACAGGGTTCGCGCTACAACCAAGATGACACAACTCACTACCATCAACAACAACACTGCTCAGCCTGCTCAAACTTCAGATCTCTTCGGCCGATTCTCGTCTATGTCATCTCGTCTCACTGATCGCCTCAAAGAATCAGGAGTGCCCACTGGTCTGTCATCAAACTTTGAGAGTCTCATCAGCGGTGTGAAAAACTTCCTCCCTGCTGATCGCGATTTTACTGTTACGAAGATCGTCGAATCGATCATGGACCCCTCATCAGCCTCCTCTTCAGCCATTGCCAAGACAGAGCACTACCTCTACTACGATCCTAGGTCCGCCAATGCTCGAGGCACCATGCCTCCGCCAAGTGCTATGCGGTCTGGCGCTGGAGCTACTCCAGGCGGCATGCCTGGTTCTCAAGTACCCGGACAGACTGCTAGCTTTGGTCAAAGAAGACAAGGCTTCAGTGAAGCAGTCGTGTTTACAGTTGGCGGCGGCAGCATGGATGAATATGGTAACTTGCAGGAGTGGGTGAGTCGAGCAGGAGGCGACAGAGCCAAGAAGAGGGTTGTATATGGCAGCACAGAGATGGTGAATGCCGCAGAGTTCATCAAGGATGAACTAGACACACTAGGAAAGGAGGTGGCATCATAATGTTTTGGCTTTAGAGAATAGATAATGAGATTTCCGAATCATAAAGGCACAATAAAAGCTTATAACTTGGCTTCAGACTATTTTTTGCAAGGCACTCTCACACAACTCGTTAGCATTGAGATAGTATGGGCTATTGATGTGTTCCTGAATCACCAACTACCTTGTTGACTGAATCTATGTGCGCTGACCAAGATAATGATAAGTAGCACAATAAAGCAAGCAATCAATCAAACAAGGAGATTTTGCTTCAATCCGCTTCTTTCATCAATCTTACATCTCTCATGATATCCTCCAAGTTGCATTTTACTGTCGCGTGCTACCTACCCTAAGCCTCTAGGTTCAAGTTGGTGCGCGGAACATTTCAGAGCCAAGTGTGGAAGAAGCTGATCTGGGGCAACTGCCAAGGGTGCCTGAGCTACTGTAAGGTACGTACCGATCTAAAGTGAGAACAACACCACCTGAATGGAAGAGACCCGAGACCCGTAGGTCCCGTCACAGCCTGGCTTGGTTTGGCCTGGCCTGGCCCTGAACAGAACTGAATGCGCCAAAACATCAAATCTTATTGGCAAACCCTGTCACTCTCTACGTTACTTGTCCCATTGTTTCCTTCAGCATCGACAACATCGCCAACTCGTGTCATCAGCAAACACCACACGATTGATCATTTCGTATCTCGATTATATTCGCAACACCCATCGCGTTTCATTGACGATATCTCTCGCCCGATCGCGCGTCGATCACAGCCTCCCTCACAATGGACGAGTCCCCCGTGAAAACAGAGGGCGCCACTCGTCATCGCGCTGGATACAAATCATGGAAGAAGAAGTATAGAAAGATGCGCATCGTGTTCGATCGCAAGATGCATGATGGTGAGGAGTTGCACAAGCAAGAAGACAAGGCCGCCGCATTGGTCAAGCGCTTGGCTGTAGAGAACGAGTAAGCTATATTTAACTCATCAACCGATTACCAGCAGACACGATACTGACCTACTATCAATAGCCGCTTATTGGATCTATTACTCGAAATCAACAATTCTCCCCAAATTCCTCCCGAGAAACAAGTCGATGTATCCCTCGAGCCTCCATCCAAAGCCGATGCGCTTGTCCATCCCCTGGATGAAGAACATGAGTTACATAAAGACACACCCAAGAAGAAGCTTGAAGACCTCGTCAAGAGTGTACCACATTCATCATACAGCAGCGCCAAGGAGACATTACCACAAATCGTCAACGATCTTAAGGCTGTCGATGGCGAAACCTATCCTGCCGATTTCTTATCTGCCGATGACATCGACAACTTCATCTACGAAATCGATATGGCCCTCGACCCTGAGAATATGCTTCCTACACTCGCCCCCCGCGCTCATCCTGGCAATCATCATCAGTCACACCCACACCTTAAGAACCCTACTAGTGTGACAAATTGGCTGCGCAAACATGCCCCTAAGATTTTCCTCCAGGACGGAGAAGCACATGGAGACGCAGACGATGCTGAAGGTGGTCATACCGGCGGGCGTAAGACGCGTGGGTCACGAGGTGAGCGCGGTGGAAGAGCCAGCACAAGAGGCAAGCGTGTCAGTGCTGCAGCTCGCTCAGCAGCAGCCGCAGATCGCGACGTGGACGCCAGCATGGATGAGGATCAGGAGCTTGCCTCAACACCTGCTGTTAGGGGCAAGCGCAAGAGAAATGCAGAAGACGATACGGGATACAAGCCTCGTGGCTCATCAACAAGGCCAACGAAGAAGAAGCGTAAGAGCGAAGCAGCAGAAGGTACACCAAGCGCACGCAAGTCTAAGAAAGACAAGGAGGCTCCTCTAGCTTCTGCTGAATAGGTCCGGCATAGGGCTGATCAGATACGCCTGTGTCCAGGCACGCAACCTTGCAATGAGAGGTGCTATTGTGAGAGCGAGAATAGCCGCTGTCGACTGTATGGTCAAAGCTTGCAAAATTGTATTACTATCGAAATCGAAGAACGGAGCCCTACGAGACAGAATCCGTATGTATGCGAAATCCCCGGCATCAGAATAGCATGCCTCGACAACCGCGGTTTGCCTTCCGGCCAACCGAGGCCATCTCGATCGGGTCAACCCGGGCCTACGGGTGTGTTTATCCTCTGTACTTGTCAGCCTTTGATGTCAGCCTTTTGTACGATCCTTTTCATTTTTATATACACGTGCGGGCCTAAGCCGAGGCATTCCCCACCAAGGGGCTGCAGACAGACGCTGAAGCTAGCAACACGTACATCTGTTTTCTTTGGAAGGGGGGAAAAGGGAAATAGGGAGTTGGTTGTTATTGTTGCTTTTCTGAAACAGGGAATTATTTTGGAGATTGGGTGTCGGTTACGCTAGCTACGGACAACTACCGAGGTTTGACAGCAAGCAGTATGACAAAAAGAGGCGTCTGAAGCGGCATCTACCAAGAGCAGCTGTGCATTGATGTATCGTACATGTGAGAAGAGGTGCAGGGACAAGTTTCAAGGTCCAATAGACTTGCTTTAAGCTCAATTTAAGTACATCTTATGACTCTACCACCCATTGATCCGCGACTAAAGAAGGACTAGGAGGAATGCACTAGGGGGAACGAGTGGTCACAATGCGAATGGCCGGGGAAGATCTAGGTCAAGAGAACTATAAAGCTGGGTATCCCATCTTGTCTATATGCTAAGAACAAGCTTGCTTTCTACATGGCATCTGCTTTCCAATACTCGGTGGCATGATACATGCTGTCTCCTCTTCAAATCTTTGCGTTTACATATTCAGAAACCCAACATCCTACCCAACCACAATGACGATGGAGGACTGCTTTTCATAAGTCGTTAGCCAACTGCATCTGTCTGTGCAGAAGGTTCCGGTTCATGATTGCTCTTGACGACGCCAGCTCCCTTTCTGCCGAGGAAGTGTGTGGTCAATAGATCGCAAGAGGTGACGCTCTTGTGGTTCTCAAGACTGTGAGATGCTATTCAGGCTGTGACAACATATTCGACGCCAATTCTTAAGAGTTCATGAAATAGTGGCTACTCTTTGCAGAGGCATAAGAGGCCAGGAAGGTTAAAGCTAAAGGGAGGCTGTGAAAAACGACAGGTGACAATGCGTTTACAGCTTCTCCTTAAGGGTTCGCTTGAGGCGGCGCTCAACGGCATCCATGTACTCGTTGGTGGTGACATAGTCCTTGCGCTCAGACTTGCCAGTGGCCAGGGCAAGATCCTTGGTCATGATACCATCAATGTCGACAGTGTCAATGCAAGCCTGCTCAAGGCTCTCGGCAAAGGCGACGACCTCGGGGGTGTCGTCGAGCTTGCCACGCTGGACGAGACCACGGGTCCAGGCGAAGATGGAGGCAATAGGGTTAGTGGAAGTCTCGTTACCCTTCTGGTGCTCACGGTAGTGGCGAGTGACGGTACCGTGGGCAGCCTCAGACTCGAAGGTCTTGCCATCAGGGGTGATGAGAACGGAGGTCATGAGACCGAGAGAGCCGAAGCCCTGGGCGACAATGTCGGACTGGACATCACCGTCGTAGTCTGCAGGCGTTAGATTTTATGCGTTTCAAGTAGAAAGAGCCTGAACCAGTGTTCAGACCACAAGGATGGACTTACTCTTGAGAGCCATGATGTAACCACCAGAGCTCTTGATCATCTGGGCGACCATGTCGTCAATGAGGCGGTGCTCGTACCAGATCTTCTTGGCCTCGAAGTCCTTCTTGTAGGTGGACTCGTAGATCTCCTGGAAGATATCCTTGAACCGGCCATCGTACTTCTTGAGGATGGTATTCTTGGTGCTCATGTAAAGAGGGAGCTTCTTGTCAAGAGCCAGCTTGAAGGAAGCATGAGCGAAACCAGTGATGGACTCGTCGGTGTTGTACTGGGTCTGAGCGACACCACCGCCGTTCTTGAACTGGAAGACCTCAATCTCTTGAGGCTGGCCACCCTCGGGGGTGTAAACCATGGAGAGCTTACCGGGGCCGGGCAGGACAGCGTCCTTGGCGCGGTACTGGTCACCAAAGGCGTGACGGCCAATGATGATGGGCTTCTTCCAGCCAGGAACAAGACGGGGAATGCGGGGGATGACAATGGGCTCACGGAAGACGGTACCACCAAGGGCATTTCGGATGGTTCCGTTGGGGGAAAGCCACACTGGACATGCAAGTTAGCCGAATTCAATTTTGTTAAGCTGACTACTGCAGGTTTCATTCGCTTTGCTGCTGCTTGTTTCCCCTCATGTTGCTTTTCCTGCATGCCTCATGTATGCGGGGTTGCGATTGGCGGGGTGAACATCGAGGCGCAAGGCGAACTAAGACAGGGCCAGAATGGGAATGAACTTACTCTGCTTCAGCTTGAACTCCTCGACACGAGCCTCATCGGGGGTGATGGTGGCACATTTGACACCGACGGAGTACTTCTTGATGGCCTCGGCGGCATCGATGGTGACCTGATCGTTGGTCTCATCACGGTACTCAAGACCAAGATCATAGTACTTGAGGTCGATATCGAGGTAAGGAAGGATGAGCTTATCCTTGATGACCTGCCAGATGATGCGGGTCATCTCATCACCGTCGAGCTCGACGACGGGGTTCTTGACCTTGATCTTCTGGTGGGAAGCCATGGTGCGGACGGCGAAGGGAGAGATGGTTTGGATAGCACCGAAGGAAGCTCGGACAGGGCGGACGGCGGATGAAGTAATAGCGACACGGCGGAGCGAAGACGAGAGAAGAGATCGCTGAACGGAAGAGGCGAAGACAGCGGCGGGCATGATGGGCGAAAAAAAAAAGAAGAGGGAGAAGTTGGGAGTTTATAAAGGAGGTATAAAAAGGGTCTGGTACGGTAAGGCAGGCAGTACGGGAACTGGACTCGGGAATCGTCGCCGGAAGTTTGGCTCGACTTGGGACTTTCCTTGAGTCGCTAGTCGTTACAAACTGCAAGTGCAAGTGCCCAGCGCGGGGTGTAACTGCAACACGGACGGGCAAGCGTTGGCTTGGGGTCGGAAGTGGAGGTCGGAGGTCGGGTTCAGGAAGGTGCTTGGGGTGTGGTTTTGCACCTTCTAAACTTCAACCGAGGATAGGTTTTCGGTTGATGTGCGGCGTCCGAGAGGAAAACCGACGATGCGACGGGGGAAGGAGAATATGGGGTAAGTGTTAGGTAGGCAGGTGTGATGGATGCGTGGTTTCCCCCCAATGAGACGGGGTGAATTTGATCAAGAGGCGCCGCTAGTCGATTGGAAGCTGGGGAATTTCGTCAGGTGTTAGTTACAGATGCGCGCGTAAGCAAGAATGGGAAGAGGGGAAATGGTTTATGAGGCGATTCATGTTTTGAGTGTTTTCTTTTGCCTCTGGCCTCTTGAGGGGTGTGAGTTTTAGGAAATGTTTTGTCCTGACAAGACCACGAGGCTTTGGTAGTGCATCTTTAATTCAGCAGAAATAGGTATGATCCAATCCGAGATCAGATCAGATCTATAGTATATGGCTGCTAGAATCCTCAGGTGAGGCGATTCTAGAAGAAGCCTTGTGGTCTTCTAAAATTCTCATGAGGAATATCGTTGGTCAATGACGATACAACTGTATCATGACACCTATTGTGGCTGACAATTGACCACTGACGACTAGCGAAAGCTAGCAACAACATGACATATAAAAGCTGCACTTACAAGACTCGATTCGATCGAAACGTCGTTTTCTTCTGGCGTTGAAGCTGTTGACGAGAAACTATGTTGATGATGTAGAGATGGGATTTCCGCTGAGATAGAGAGAGAGAAATAGGAAGGACAAAGGAACATTCAAATCCAATTCTTCCGACAACGGACTGTTCTCTTTTCCTTTTAGCCTTGTAGGGTCCAAGGCCGAAGACGGATGATGCGGTGCGGGATATCGAACGTGGCTGACATTATCTTTTTAGACAATCGCATGCTATGATATGACAGGGGTCGAGTCTCTCTATCTAAAGTGTCTACATATGACGTTCTTGTCCAACATGAAGCTCAACTTGACCTCAATTGACCATCTCACGATAATTTTCGAGAGTCTTTAGACCCCTCGTAGCCTCCATTACATCCCCCAACTCTCAGGGTGTGTCTCGAGTATTCCTTTTCTCTTCTTGCCGGGTTCTTTTGGGGATGAGGCTCGGTACCTGACCGAGCTGGGGCACCGTGTCAAAAGCTGCAAGCAGAGAAAAAAAAGTCCCAGCCAGTCCCAGCCTCGACGGTTAACACTAGTGTCGATGGGTTCCGCTCTTGGTCCCCCGCTCAGTGGGGGACAAGACTACCGCCGGACGCTATGGCTGCTTGGCTTTAAATTAGGCGCTACATCTCGTGCATGACAGCTGCTCTCGTTTTTTGCCTCATCTCGGTGTTACTGTCGCCGAGTGCGGAAAGCTTCTCAGTTCCATTTTGATACGGTTACAGGTGGTCGACATCAAAACATGGGCCGGAAGTAAGCGGGTCCGATGCAAGCCTCAGAACCTCAATTTGGTGTAGGCAGTATGATGATGCTATGAGCTTCATATAGATTGATTTATATAAACACTTTTGGCGCACTCTACCGGGAATAACATCTCCCGGCCTCTTGCATCTCGGCGCGGAGCGCATCTCCGTTCTCCAACTCGGATCTCCGGTCATGGTATCCACTCTCCGCGCCGTCATCGGGGGACGATGTTCGGTTGATGTCCGAGCAAAAGGAATGAGATACCGACACTCGTTGCCGGGTTTTAGAGTCGGGATATGTAGTGATTGTGAGCTTCCGAGTGTGGCTCCAACTCAGCTATTGCCTGTGGGTAAGCATATTTCCAACATGCTTCATACCAGCTGTGTGTCTGGTTATGTTCCATTATTCGAGCCGGATACGTACTTGTCCCGCGGGAATCATCAGAGTTCACGGGCCCTCCGACAGTGAAGGAATGAACAGGCATTTAAATACCTCATTCAGTCGAAACCAATGGTTGCTGTAGTAGCACCGAAGTGCCCTTTCATTCTGCTGGGCCTATCAACCTCAGGGTAGGAGGCCATCAACTCACTCATATTTCATGAGGTCTCGGAAACAAAACCGGAAACAGATATGCCACAGTGGCTGAGAATAATCATCGATATCCTTTCCATTTATCGTCCCGGAATCTCTTTCTATTCTAATATACATTCCTTACTTGGGCATCGTCCACCTAGCAACACTGCAAACATCCAGCATCAGTTCAAACGTCAAAGATCTCACCAACTCCTTCGTTTCCTCCCCTTCTGTTCTCGACAATGTCCAACCTCCAACCTTCCCAATGTTTAAGTGATCTCTTAATCTCCTTGATCCGCTCGATTCGTCTCTTTGACTCCTCCTCTTGCGCCTTGCGGAATGCATCCTCGTCAAAGTCCATATCATCGTCCTCAAGGAAATCATCATCATTACCACCGGCGAGAGCATTGAGGCCACTCGTAAAGAAATCGCCAATTCCTCCTCCAGGTCCCGATTTCCTACGCTGAGTTGGAGACATCGCATGTCCAGGAGAAAGGTCGACATCATGGAAGCCCGGACTAGTTGCCTCCAATTCGCGACGTTTCTCGATCCATGCTCCACTTCGAAGCTCATGAACTTCGCTCTCCAGCGCTCGGATCTTTCTCTCAAGTTTCTGGCGTTCCTCATCCTCAAGTTCATCAACTCCTTCATCATCTAATCCGCCGCCACCCTCCATGGACTTCCTGCTTCGGAGCTTTGCATTTTCGCTCTCAAGCTTCTCAACCTGTGCTCTCAACTCTGTGACATCGTGTTCTGCCTTCTCCTTCTCCTTCCTGATCGCCTGTAAGCGGGAATCTTGCTCCTTGTGTAATGTAGTCAGGGTCGTCGCCTTCTTATCCAATGCCTCAGCCTTCTTCTCCAGCTCATCGCGAGCGCTCTTTACCTCTTCGAGCTCATGCTCGAGAGTCTTGATCTTGGTCTCAGCACTTGTTCGTTCGCTACCTTCGCGGACTGCTTTCTCTGCTGTCCTCTCGAGGTTATGCTTGAGGTCCTGTAGTTCGCGCTGAGCCTTGCCCGCTGCAGCCTCAGCACGGGCTAGTTTGTCCTCCAGAGCAGTAACTTGCTCCTTTTCGGACGATGATCCACTGGCGTGTCGCTCTGCCTGTGCTCTGAGTTTCGAGATTTCAATTTCCATAGACTCAATGGTTGCTGTCTTGGCCTCGAGCTCAGCCTTAAGATCTGCCGGAGGTGAGGCCACAGACATGGAAGGACGGTGGCCATGGCCAGGTCCTCGCGATACCTGTTGTTGGAGCTGAGTGTTTTGACGTTGAAGCGAGGCGACTTGGCTCTTCTATGATAGAGTTAGCGGATTGAGCGCGGCTGTGGTTGCATGCATTATCACCAACCAAACTATCCAAAAGCCCCTCTTCTTGTCCACCTGCTTTTTCTGTATCTTCACCATCAGCCTCTCGTATGTCGGCCAATTCGTTTTCGGCCTTCTGCCATCGCTTCTCCGAGTCCGCCGCCTCTTTGGATAAGCGTTTGTTCTCCTTTTCTAATTCTTCGATTCTGGCCATATGCTTTCTGTAGATATCTGGAGCAGTTTCGCCATCGGGACTGAAAGGGCTGGCAGGCGCAGCACCTCCCGAGGTAATGGAGCCGGCACGAAATGATGTAGATCTCAGTTTCGACTGTTGGGCTAGAGAGGGGGTAGCCGAAGCAGAGGTCTCTTCGTCACTGCTGCTGTCTTCATCGCTATCGTCGTCTTCGTCGCTGCTCTCCTGGGTTTCCACTTTAAGCGGCTGCGCGGGTTCCTTAGCAGGTGGCTTCTCTGGAGCCTTCTTCTTGGGTTCTTCGACGGCTTTCTCTTCGCTCGCTGGGACAGCCTCAGCCTTTTCGGCGGCAGCTTCGGGCGCAGGGGTTTCGGCTGGTTCTGGCTTTGTTTGCTTTGCTGCTGGAGTGGCCTTCTTAATGTTCTTCTTCTTCAATTGCTCGACCTGGGTCGCAATGTTAGCGAAAGCAGCCAGGATAAGAAGGGAGGGGTAATCGAACACGCTTCTTGGCCGCAGCAATCTTCTCCTTACGGGCCTTCTCTTCTGCGTCGGCCATGATGAGGTGTTTATTTGGCTCAAGTGTATATAATTCAGTTCTGTATGGGGTGCGTTGTCGTTCTTGTTGAAATGTGTCGTCTTGGCGCTAAATGCTAATGGAGATGTAGCTCCACGTTCAGGGACTCGATTCATCAAGGGAGCTCCGTCATCACGCTGAAGCTTACCTGGCCTGTGCATACACCGTGCACGTGTCTCATGCCACCAATTAACACTGTGTAACTTAGATGATCGTGTAAGTTAGCAGCACACCTTTCCTAGCATGAGATCAAGAGTACCATGATGTATTATGTAGTATCACAACTTCTGAGAAGGTTCCTGACCTAAAATTACTAACTTAGAGTCATATTTTACTGAACCCCACTAGTATACCGCACGCTGACTTCGGGATGACAATCCATTGTACTTGTTCGATGAGTCCAACCAACAATGTTACACTCGCCTATCTCGAGCCGTGATCGACCCGAAAGATCAATCTTCTTAAATTTGTTTTCAAAGGATTGAGGCTATAGATCTTATGCCAGCCAAAAGATACCACCAAGTTTGGGATACTTAGGTACTGTTGTCCAAAGTGGGCAAGTGAGGTTCCAATCCAAGGTCAGGAGAAGGCGCTACGATGCTGATAACTGCCATATTGCATCAACTTTTCAAAGCACTATAAAATTTCTCTTCAGGGACGATCAATACTCAGCAACGATCAAAATTTACCACACACTGAATGGCTGATCTCATAATCCACGATGAACTGGACTGAAGGCGCTCTCGCCCGCCATTCTCGTCGAAAAGGCTGGGATAAAGACGCTGCCCGACAAAAGCAATACTTTGCTAAAGCCAGGGCGAGAAAGAATTCTCCAGCTACAAGCAAAGGCCTTGATATCTCATCCTTCGTACCTGATTACATTCCACAGCCAACTTCATCTCAAGGTCGTCAGTCGAACTCCTCGACCCCTCGCCGGAAGCAAAGAACACCAAGGGGAAAGCTTATACATAGACAATCCGAGACAGAAAGCTCACACAAGAAACGAAATGGAAGAGGAAGAGAACCGCGTATCGGAAACCAGGGGCTAGATGCCGATGGCTCTCCGACAAGCCCCCTAGATAAAGACAATCAAGAGTTGGACATAGCAACCAAAAGACGCAGGCTACTGGACAAGGCTGACTGGACCGGCGTCATTACTCAAAAGCCTGTAACGGTTAACTTCGCCCAGCAAAGGGATCGATCCACTAAGTTGCTTGCGAAATCAACCTCCAAAAGAGACCACCAATCGATGTACAGTCCTGATCCGAAGGATCAGCCCAACAAGAGAACGCTAGGTAGACTTTCCGAGAACGACATAGAGATCAATATTGGGAGTCAGAATCTGCGATGGAGCAGGGATAGTAACTCAGTACGAAGCTTTGCCACACGACAAGACTTTATACCCCGCCTCGAGATTCCACGTTCCAACAATGCTACGAGCCAGGCGTCTGCATCTCCCTACCAGCAATCTCCGAGTCTTCGTCATCATCGGGAGGGGCTAAAAAGAGCCCGCGGCTTTCATGTATCTCAGACCCATAACGAGCGAAGTAATCTACTGACCAGCCTGTCATCTACAGCACGTTCCCCTGGGCAAGAGGAATGGTTAGCAAGAGAAGCTGATGAACCAAGATACGTTGTACAAACTCATGCGCCTATAATCCATCAACCACAGCCAACTCGGCGACGACACAAAGTGATTGAAGCTCAGTCTCCTGAGTTGGATGAAGGTGCAAGTGCCGTAGCTGTTCTTGGTACCCCAAGACCTTCTGATAGGATCACAGCCGAAGACATTCGATGGAACATGTGGTTGGAATCAACAACCGAACCGAGACAACAGCAGCCCGTTCAGCCAAGTCGAGATAAGGGGCCTCCACGACCCATCAGCCCAAGTCTAAGCAACTATATGAACACCTTCAATGACAAGTGGCACATAGAAAATCTGATAAGCAGTGAGAATCAAGGACAGAACTCATCACATGCGAACGAAGAACCACAGCCAAGGTCTTCGGAAACGTATCCATCTAGCATACCTCCATCGGAGAGCCAACACGAGCCATTAGACGACGAACAAGAGCTACCTGAGCTACAAGCAAGAGATCCATTTGCTAGTAACCCACCAGCAACAAGTTACGTTCTACCTAAAAGCTCAAGCTACGAAAGAAGCGAGACCAATCTCAAAACTAGAAGCGACCTGGTTCTCCCAATGGGCTACTGCATGCCTTCAACTCCCAATGTTCAAGACCTGCTAGACCTCTTGACTGCTAGCGAGGAACAGCAGGAGCCAAACATTGAGGACCAAACCCAACAAGAAACAGCACCAAATGCTGATGACGAAGACGAAATTTGGAAGAAGTTCGTTCTTGACAACGATAGCGCTGAAACCAGCCGAAAGGCTCGAGAGGAGGCACATGAACAAACAAAATGCGCACTTGGTTTGAAGAAGCCAAATGTTCCCCGAATGTTTGTAGAATCATCCTTGCCTTCAGGTTCGACCGCACCGCCAAGCGATATCGCAGAACCCCCTTCAGCATCCCGAGGAGAAACACCGACAACGGAAGGACGTAACTTTATTTTGGCAGATGACCAAATTCAAGATCTATCGGGCGCAGAGCTGGAAGCCCCGTCATCGGAAACCGCCGCACGGGTAGATATCGCGGACGCGACCGACTCTATCATTGCTCAGTCGGCCTCGCCTCAACCGCTGCATGCCGAGTTCAAGTTCCATCAACCGCAGCTCTTTGTTGGTCGATTAGCTAGTGACGTCCCCTCCACCAAATCGCCAGTTTACTTGGATGCGCCACAGAGCAAGGGAAGACGGCAACGATCTAGAAGGTGCAGGGATAAGGGGCGGCCTGATTTCCGCACCATGCCAAACTACAATGATGATCCAATCGAGGAGGACTAACTTTAGGGATTCGGAGATAAGATGATTAACGGAAAGTTAGCTGGAACCCTCATATCAGCCACTTTCTCCAGAATCAGGCCTATATTTTTCGAAAGATGTATGTAAACAGACCAAATCGAGAGGGCTCGTTCGTTTTTACCCCCATGACTTCTTCCTGCGATTTAAGCCAATTTGGATCGAACCTTGTTCATCGGACCAGGTGAAAGCAATTGCAACTTTGAAGATTTGAGGCAAATTGTCCCTTACCTATCTTCCTAGCGCGTCAACACAAAGTGAGTCAGAGGACGTCCAGGGACTCCAGACTTGAAAAGCCGCAAACTACGTATGTGGTCACGAGCTGGAAATGCAGTGCGCCATATCGCGCAATGCTACCTGGGGACACCCGGCTGCTGTGTAAGCCATCCACTACATTTGAGGTATGGCGGGGAACACGGTACAACATCCACGTACCTCAGACAAGGGTCCTTTAGAATAGATCAGCCTCCTGATTGCAACTCGTCTCTTGCCTCGTCACACATGCTTAAGCCAGGGGAAATACCACAGTAGATGTGTGTCACATTGAAGGGTAAAGAGATAACAACAATTCTAACATTTCCGAGGTAGGACACTGTAGGTATCATGGGATCATATGTACATGTAAAATACAACAAGGGTGTATACAGAAAAAGAAATCCTCTAAATGCCAGAAACCAAAACTGTGTAGAACGAACAAAACTCCCACCGTCTATGTAAAGAACACCAGCCTCTAAAAAATAGGATCGACCTCATATATCATCATAAACGTCACTGCGTGATCGTCCCCCCAATAACACGTCTTATCTTGGTGCCTTCAGTAGAATCATGGACCCCAGTAAGACCCCAGAAGTCTTAGCCAAGAAGGGAAACTCGAAAGAAGGAATGGAAGCATGACAGAAGCATCGTGCATGACACACACAGCCACGCTGAAATAATCCCCGCAAACAGCCCCGCTTCTAGAACAATTCTCTCAAGTCAGCCTCAGCGTGATGCAACCCCCCAGTGGGGATAAGATCTGCAACGCATAGGCGTTTTTGCTGATCTTGAGGACGTCTTAGAGAGTGTGAGTGTGGATGGCAGGAATGAGAAGGGAAAAGGCCAAGGCTGAGAAAGCCTGGCATCGAGGACGGTTGCAGAAAATGGGTTCCTAGATGCATGTCTATGCACAAAAAGAAAAAAGATGCCTTGCGTAGGTTGTTTTGCTGTCCTTGATGTAACAATATGTATACAAGAGCTGCTGGCTGCTCAGCTGGGCTGATGGCTAGATGATGCTGAGTGTCGGTGAGCTGGCCAAAGCAATAATGCAGAGCTGGCGATCAGTACTATGCCCCTGGTTTGTCTGTGTAAGCTTGTCGATAGAAGAAGCCCAGAGTGCAACAGAAGTGTAGTTTCAAGCCATCCAATGCGATACTTGGTGCATCGTGGTTGGCTGATTGTATGGGCAATGCCGTATCTCTGCCCACACACCTCAAGATCGACTGCGGCGCTTCTCTTTGCGCTTCGACTCGCACGATGTCTTACACCCGGGGCATTCGTAGCCGTGCTTTGAGATGTTGACTCTGACAAGGCATCGGGGGCAGCGCCACCAAGTAGAAGGAGTGTAGCGACCTTCGAGCCACTCTTCGTTAACAGTGGCGCCGCGCTTCATGATATCTTCACAGTGGTACTCGCGGAGGTGGTCTCGGAAGTGATCGCGACGGTGGAAGGGCTCACGAAAGCGAGTGCATCGAGGATAGTCACATAGATAAACATCCTTGCTCGATTCGGGAGCATGCGTGTTCTTGTAGTGACGAATGAGGTCGGCAGTACGCTTGAAAGGGCGAGCAGTACAACCAGGGTGAAGGCAAGAGACTGGCCAGTCATTTCCACTTGAGAAACACAAGAGTTAGCAATGTACCATCTTATAATAGGGACTGAACTTACGATTCGCCCCGTGGCACAGAAGCTTCTCCAGCCCTTGTCTGACTAGAGGTGTAATGCTGCTGATAGCTAGGGCTTTGCTGGTAAACAGAATTGTCCATGGTCGGAGAGCCATGGAGAGTGTAGTAGCTGCCGTCTGTAGGTGACTCGGGGCCCCTGGTGGAAGCCTGTGAGTTACTGCCAGAACTGCCATATCTGACCAAAGGCTGTGACTGATAATAGTCGAAGGAGTATCCAGATGGCGACGAGGCCTGGTCCTGTGGTGATGAGGCATCATACCAACTGTTGTTGTTCCAGTAGTTGGATCCCATTGTGTCTGATGAAGACTTGTCTCCTTGTAGGGGAAACTTAAGCAAAGAAGTTGATATAGTATAAGTCAATCAGCGAGAAGGTAGCAAACACGGGTGTTTAAGAGGACGGGCCAAGGGCTTGTGGATAAGTTTACGGAGGGAAGTAGATAACGTAAAAATAGAACAAGTATAGGCCGCAACCAAAGTAATATCTTGATGGCGGTCCTGGAAGGGAAGAGAAGAAGTTTGGTGCATGAGACTTGATGTTATGATAATGGTCTAACAATCGAAGCAATGGAAGGGACCAGAGAGGTGGTTATATGCTTGGGAAAGTAAAGGAGTGAAGGGGGGGGAGACAACTAGTGCAGTCCAGGATGATATTGGCCAAGGTGAGGCTCAAATCGCACATTGATTAGTGAGGCGAAGGTAGGAGTCATCTGTGTAATACACAAAGGTAAAAGGCAGTATGGACTTGAAACTGTAAGAGACGCCGATTTCCAGAAACAGCCACGGTCGGAATTGGAAGAGAGTACCAGCTTGTACTGCTAGAGAGAGTAATGTTCAAGGGTCAATGACATGGCCAGGGTAGCTGTCGGGGAACACAGAGGACTCCACCCGAGCCAACCTCTGAACAGATAGAAACATAGTTAGGTAGCTTGATAGAAGACAGCCATAAGATAACCAGCTCTAAGACCGAAGACTGGAGAAAGGCAAGGGTGGCAGTACACAGGGCAGGCATGGGTCTAAGGCGAAGCAGCATCTGGCACAAGCTGGCTCGTGATGCGTGAATCGACACTTGTCGTTTGGGTGGGAGACTAGGGTAAAGTCAAGCTGGATGGAGATAACAGCAACAAGCATGGAGAAGCGAGTCAAGATTGAAGACACCCTATCAAGTGTGGTGTGCTCCTGGCCGGTGTCCCAAGGGGGAAAGGGGACATAGATGGCGATGCGACAGTAGCAAATGTAGGTAGCTAAGATAGCTCACTCTGAGGTCAGCTAGAGGTCCCCAGGAACAGCAACAGTTGGCTTGCATAAAAAGCTACGGGGTGGTGGTGCCCTATAGAATACCGGCTCAATCGGGATCTGTGATTGTTGCAACAGCATGGAGGTACAAGCCCGGGACAAATCCAATAGGTGGTGTAATATGTGCATTTGTCGGTCCAGGATGTGTATTCATAAGCCGTGGAACGAAGCTTTCAACTACAAGCTTCGATTGGAAACTAACCAGAAAGCCAGCCTTGACTGCTTCTGTGGAACTAGGAAACTGGCCGAGTGCTTGTTTCGGTAAGAGAGAGAAGGATGAGTCTAAGTGGTTGCGCCCAGCAATTGACAGCTAAAAGTGCCCAAGGGAGCAAGAAAATTTCAGACGTTAAACCGAGGTGCTAAAATAAACCAGTCTAAAGGCTTGCTCAGAAATACTAAACTTGCCTAAGGCTTTTCATCACTTAGAAAAGAGGACCTATGTTTGCTTGCCTCTGGGTGGGCAAGTTCCAACAGGGCGTGGCGATGCCCTGGGGCTGAATATCATGGAGCAAATGATTCTGGCACGAGCTGGCGGCAGTGGATGCGGGAATGATTTGACATGATGCGCATCCCTAACAACAAGCTGCCCTTGAAGACAGATAACCGAGAAGCCGCACAATGGCTGGACTAGGATAGGGGCTGTGCCAGGCCAGCTCAGCAGATTTCGGTCACTACCAGAGGGAAAGTTGGCTTGGCCAATGCGCTTTTGCGTGCATGTGCCGCTGGAAGCTCACTTGAAGCGTCGTCGACAACAGCGGGACAGGACAAATTTGGCGCTCGGTAACGGGAGGATTGAGTGAGGTATTCGATCGACACGGCAAGGAATTCGTCCATACCGTTTCATCGGTAATCGGTCAATGATATTGAGTTGAAAGTTGGATGGAACAAAGGTCTTCAGGACTCTTAACGAGGCAGAATGCAATATGCAATGGGCGCCCATTGCATTCACGTACCTAGGTACCACCTTACACAGGCAAGACACTGTAGAGTGGAGGTAGAATTCCATCCCAGGGCAGTAGCTGTCACATCCATCGCTCGCTCGCACTCCTTACCCCTCCTGCTCCTGCCTTGTCGATGGCCCCTGCGACGGTAGTGGAAACCCCAGCCCAGTGGAGGGCGGGCTACTTGCTCCTTCTAAACGTCGGCGTCGTATTGGTCAAAGTGCCGTCTGCCATCTTGACTTTGCCTTCTTTATCCATAACATCATCAAACATGCACTTTTATGCGGTGGCCTAAATCTAATGCTTCGCATTGGCACCAATACAATCGCTGGGTATGGATAACAGCTGGTCGATCTCGGCGGTGCAAAGCATCAAACAACTTCTCGATGCTCACGAGCACAGGCACAAGCACAAGCACGAGCCTCAGCGCTATGGAGAAGCCAACAGATGCACCAATAACGCAGCGACCCCTTTGCCATGTGTCGATCAATTAACTCAATCAACAACGATATTTTGCTGCCTAGGCTCGGGCCAGCTAAGGAATTCTGATCTTTGGTCACGGCACCTGTGAGCCAGTCCCAGCGCTCAATTGGCGACAGCCAACAACAGGAACCTTCGAGGTGTCCAGCAGAACAGAGCACAGACAAAAATAAACCCGGCTTCGTCATTCTAGCATCTCCCACACACCTTTCTGATCTACAAGGTTGGTGGTCTGGTAGTCTGGCTAGTCTGGCTAGTCTGGCTTGTGTAACTCGCTGCGTCTATCAAAACTTGGCGTAACATAGTCAATCTGACATGTCTCAATAATTGACAAGGCGGCTAGGGGGGGGGAATAAAAAACGACCCCTCGATGGGTGGAACACCAGCGAATTTTGGTGTAGTTGGGGTCGTTTAATTTTTCTCCCCGAGGGGCGGTTCTTCAGAACACCTAAAGTGGTCAGCAAAACCTGCAAGCGCCTGAACGAAAACCACCCTGGACGCTCTAAGAGGCCTTGTCTCGCCTGGAGTCCTGCCGGATCCCTACCCGGCATCTGCAAGACAACGCTGGGGAAATCCCCGAGATACATACAGGTGATTAACTTACCAATGTGCTATGCCTGGCAAGTCAACCACCGAATAGTGTAGTTGAGCCCTCAGGGAAAAGTTCGAGGAGTGTTAGTGAGGCTGACTGGAGTAGCAAGTGTCAAGTGCAAGGGAAGCAATTGAAAATGGTTCGCCCGTTATGAGATCATGATCGTTTTCGACAAGGTCATCAGACTCACTAGGACCCTTTCCCCATCCATGACAAGCTCACCGGAAAGTCAATCCATGCCACCCGAACCACGGAATTGACACTCGCTTACCAGGGATCTCGTATCCGAGTCTTTGAGAAGTAGTTGACAAGCATGGAAGCATTCTAGAAACCTTCCTGTTGTATCCTGCATTGGTTTCGTTTCAAATCCCAGTCCACTTGCACGGTGACGCCGATGCAGTTGGGGGCGGGAATCTTGTTACCCAAATGGCCACCCTTAACTTTGAGTCTTTGACGATATAGCAGCAAGCGCAGAGCTGTGCCGCAAGCTTGTCATTCGAAAGAGGGTATCCCTCACCGACAAGAGCGCTGGATGGCGGACGCTGCTGAAAGTCGCCTCGGCAGAGTCTGATAGGTATAGGTAATGACGATGGCACAGAAAAAGGCGCCCGCGTCACAGGCGACAAGGCAATCAGAGCACCCATTTCGCCAGCCCTGAATACAACTGACGACGCAATTTGGGCAACCTTATCGTTGAGGAAGTGTGTCATCAATGATCAAGTCATACACATGTCAGCTCAGGTTTAACAATCCAAAGGAATTGCTAAGAGGACAAACGAAACTGCAACTGTGTCGCCTGGGGCGGCAAGGGTCCCCATCTTGTGCTTTGTCCACTCGACTATTTTCCCATATCCAAAAGCCACGTTGTCTGCGATGACTTGAAATGTGCTACAGGTGTAGCATCGCCTTTGATGGCGGTAACACGACCAGCCCACGCCGGTTGTGTATAAATCGTTGAGACAACAAGAAGAGGAAACTGGATGAACCCGAAGAGTGTCTCGCCGTCTTCCTATGGAGACCGGGTCTATCTACATTCAAGTAGTCGAGAAATCCAATACTCTTAACTCTTTTCTCGGCTTTTGGGCAGCAATGCAGCAGCCCTCAGATATTGGGTTGTTCGCCCAACTTGACCTCAAATTTCCCCAATCTGAACGCCTCACCTTGGCTACGGTTCAGGACGTGCCACGTCAATGCAGGCACCGTACAGTCAGTTACGGAGGATCGAGATACCTCCCATCATTGTACGCCACCAAGAGAGCCTTGCCCTAACACCTACCGAGTCTGAGGCTGCGCTGGCTGAAAGAGAGGCTGTCGAGCTGCAGAGGGTCTAGGCCATCCAAAGAACCAGTTCCTTTTGGGAAGACATTGATCACGAATACAATGAGGCAAACGAGCTACACACATTTGACAATATACTTCAGCAGAATAGTCGTTCAGGGAGACAATGCCCTGCACTCGAAAGGTTCGTATTCATATCTCAAACAATGAGGTTGATAACGCCCCGCATAGCATGTTGCATATTTACCTGTTCCAGAAAACACATCAAAAGCTAATGATGAAAGCAAGATGAGGTTGCCGCCTAAGTCCTTTCTTACTCTCTCTGTGCTCTTAATTCGCCCTCTCCAGGAGTTCACAAAACCAAGGTGCGTCCAACCAAAACCGATAGCTCCGTCCCATATTTCTCATACACGGCCAATGGACTTAAATCTCCAGTGAAGAAGCACTGTTGATTAGACCTCATCCTCAAGGAACTTGTAGACAAACTTGAAGTCAGCCTTGCGTCGATTCATCCTGCGCATTCATGTCAGCACGCCTCCCTTCGGCATTTCGTAAGTCTACTTACCATGTGCTCTCATAGTCGAAAAATCGATATGTGCCTTGCTCAAAGTCCTCGGTGATGTTCTTAGGCTCCTCATGTCTTTGAAACCAAGTCTGATACTGCTTATGGAATCGCCAACTTTGATCTTTCAGAGCCTTGGCTGCCATGTACTGTTGGGCAGTGCCCTGCTTATAGTAGAATACGTAGAACAGAGTGTCAGGGTCCATACGGGAGTACAACCGCGGGTCATCGAATATAGCGAGTGGCTCGCGGGGAAATCCTGACCCTGTTGGGGGTACCGGTTGGTCGGGTCGGTATGATCGTGGAATATCGGCATCCACAATATCGGGGCAGCTGGCCTGGCTGGCAGTCATCATGCGCAGAGCTGATGGCGCTGATGGAGGATATGGCCGCTTTCTCGACGTCTCATATGTGTCAACAAGATCTTGTAACGATGCTGGCAAGTGGTAGATGCATTCTTCCTCTTCCTCGGTCTGCTTGACACCATTAGCTGTACCATTTGTCCGTGGAGCTACATCAAAGTCAGTGATTCGAGTCATACAAAACTGTCTTACACACGTACCCTTTGAAGATGGAGCGGCCTCGGGGACTGCTGCTTGTTTTCCAGCAGCCTTTGATCGCTTCAACTGTTTCGTGGTGACAGGCACAGGCACAGGGGCTGGCGCAGGTACAGGTTCTGGCTCGGCAGGAGCAGGAGCTGGCGTGGGCTGCTTTGACTCTGGTTGTTGAGAAGCGGGCTGGGCAGAAGATGTAGCAGGAGAGTTGGTCGCGCTGCTTCGGGCTTGTGGCAAAGGGGAGATGCTTGATGATGCGGCACCAGGAGGCGGAGGTAGCGGAGAAATACCAACGTTGTTCTTATCGCTCGCGGCGGCGGCAGCGGCTGCTGATGCGTACTTGAGTCCTTCTCCGGCGGGCCTTGTAGGTACTGATGCTGGCTTCATAGCCGGCGTACCCGAATTGCTATTGCTGATAGTCGGTAACGGAGCATGGAGTGTCGCGAGTGCAGGTAAAGGTGACTTTGTCTGAGAAGATGTCCTCCGTACTGGGTCAGTCTCCTTCTGCGCCTTTCTTGTCAGTGTCTTTGGCAAGTCATTGTCGGTCGTAAGGTCCTCTTGCACAGACTGCGCATCCAGGGAAGAGTTCTTCTCGTTATCGGCGCCCATGCCGTAGGTACCTTCCTCGTCCTCAAGGTCGAGCTCCTCATACATCTCCTCATCTTCCATAAAGTCTTCGTTCATGCCATCCGACACATAATATCGAATGCTCTCTTCCAGGTCGGTCACTTGCTCGGGCTCAACTCCGCCGTTCTCCAAGGATCTCCTGATAAGTTCCAGCTTCCCCTGATGCCACTTATGTCGTTCGATAATGCGTTCGACTTCGGCGATGCGATCGGCCTTGGCGGTGTTGTTTTTGCCCTTCTTCATGGTCGCTTGTATCGATTCGCCCTCTGCCTCGAGTGTCTCGATTTGCTGCTCCAGCTCGTCGACCATGCCGCTTAAGAATTCGCTGGCCTCAACCTTTGCCTGCTCCTTGGGATCGAGCTTGGCGGCAGCTGATAGACCTTCTTTGGAGTATGCTTTCGTCTTCATGGCCTTCTCCACGGCCTTGAACTTTTCCATTTGCTAAAAACCCGATACAACCGTCAATAAAATACTGGATGGCATTCCGTTGTGTCAGTGGCGGGGACCAACCGTCTCGATCAGCTTGCGATGCTCCAGCAAGGGAGCCTTGTCCTTGATGTCGTTGCTGGCGGCCCATGTTTTGATTTGATCCCTCAGTCGCTGGAGCTTCTTGATCTCGCGTTTCAGGTTATCTTCTAGCTTGTCCTTCTGGGCAGGATTACTCGATTGTTCGATCTTTTCGTAAATAGCTTCGAATTCGGCCACACCTTCGGAGACCTTTTTGAAGCACTTGTCGACCTCTTGGGCCAGTTTCCTCGCCGCCATTATGAGTAGAAAAATGCAGCCACTCGGGCGCAGTGTCTAGTCGCTCGTATAGATCTTGTCGTCCGACTGCTGTTGTCGATTCGGTTTGTTGTGCGTCTCTGCCAGCACCGTTGGGGAAGATGTGGCAGCGCAGGGAAGGGTTATTATGATATAACGGCGCGTCGCGGGGGCGATCCGATAGTCGTCGTTAATTATAATAGGGTGATAATACAGTGTCCGTCGTCCTGAGCGTCAATGCCGGGAGCCGATGGTAGATGAGATGTGGTTGTTGGAAGTAAGGCTGGCCAGCACTGATTTGGTGGTCAAGGTGGGAGGTGCAGCCATCCAATGAGGCTAAAGAACCACTGTGTCGTGATTGGCTGATGGGCCGCGATTCACTGGGGCGAGGCGCGGTTAGCTGCTGAAACGTGTTGCAGTGGAAATTGAGGGTTGAACATGCATCTACAGGCTTGAAAAGACTGTAGTAGTTGGAGATGACTAGTCAATCTGTAGCAAGAATGACATTTTTGTGTAATATTGAATTGTAAGCCTAATAGTGGTGTAAACTCAGGGCCAATATTGCGGGATGCACTCAATGACGTGGTTTTTTCGCTAAGCGTCTAGGTACGGAGTAGTTACTCTGTGCCTTAGTAGCTGGGAATTAAGTGCCCTGCCTAAGTGCTTTAGGTAGGTACCTTACCTTAGGCCATACCTAGAACGTCCAGTCTAGAACTCAATCACCAACTGACGTCCCTATCAAATTATGAACAGTGAAAACTATAAGGAAAATTCTAAACTTGGTGGTTTCTAATCGATATAAACCTATTCGCTTGAGAGAATTTATGTTTTATCATCAAAACTAATCTTGATTGTCTTTCTCTGCTGTGATACACGGTAAATCGGGACCGATGCCGATCCGGCTACGGAGTAACGTCTAGATACAAAGAGCTTGACTCAAGCCAGTCAAAACAGTCTGATATCTTACTCAACTTACATCTCCAGTCACAAAAAGCTTACGCATCACAATTATGAAGGGTACGTGCAGTACAGTGTGATCACCTACACACAAAAGACAAATGAAACATAGGCTCACCAACAACTCAACTCAAACAGTCATATTGCAGCGTGTCCTGTCGGCGTCCGTCACCGTCGACAAGGAGATGATCTCCTCCATCGGCAAGGGAGTCCTAGCCTTTGCAGCCGTGGCCCCCGGGGACACGGAGAAAGAGGCTGACCTGATGGCTGCCAAGGTGCTGAGGATGAAGCTGTGGGATGACGAAGAGGGCGGCAAGGTAAGGGAGAGATCAAAGAGGCTGTGCCGGCCGATAATTTCGTTTTGTGGTTTCAAATCTGACGGGCTTTGTCAAGTGGAAGAAGAGTGTCGGCGATATTGGCGGCGAGGTTCTCTGCGGTGAGTCTTGTCCTCTCTTTTCTTCTCTTGTCTCTGGTCGTGTGAGGGTATCAGCAGTGGCTGAGACCCAGATACAGTGTCGCAGTTTACGCTGTTGGCTAGCACGAAGAAGGGAGCCAAGCCTGACTTTCACGGTGCTGCCAACCCGGAGGAGGCACGTCGGCTATACCACTACTTTGTGCAGAAGGTCAGGGCGGGTTACATGGAGGAGAGAGTCAAGGATGGGCAGTTCCAGGCCATGATGGAGGTTGCTCTCGTCAACGACGGGCCGGTAAGTTTTGTGAAAGCTTTCTTTTTCCCTGCATTTGGGAGTGTCTGTGCTAATCACGGGGGACACATCATAGGTTACTCTGGAATTGAAGAATGGCGCCAAGACGGAGTGAGTGGCTGCTATAGAAATGTGAAATATAGGGAGATAGGCTATTGAAGATACCGTAGATGGAACGGGTAGACGAAAGAGAAAGCCAAGGGATTACATTAGGTATAGAGACATGTTTTGGAATCAGCCCTGGCGTCTATAATCAATATGATATGATTCTTGAAGAGTTCAGCTTGCCTGGGCTGGCACATTTTTGATATGTGTGTTACAGCACAACCTGATACGGTCAATTATCGACGGGACTGTATCCGAAAGTGCAATTATCTTACGGCGAACGACAGCCAACACAGCCAATTTCATGTATTGTCAGTTTCTAATTGGATGCATTAGCGGAAGGGCTGCATCATGTGCTGTGTAACCGAGGGCGGGCTGAAGTTCCATGTTTGTGATGGTTTAAAAGAAGCAATTCAGAGGTGGTCAAAGCGACAAAGTGTCTCTCCTCTGTGGAGGGAGACCCAATAGACAGGCCCAGGGTTTTAACAGGGGAGTTTGGTCCGGGCGATTAATTCGGATTGGTCGTTGATTTCTTGCATCGGGATATCCCTAGTAGACGCTACAATGGATGTTGTGCGTTGGTTGGTGGGTATGAGTATGGAGGCGGGCAATAGTTGAGTGGGATATAGGGAGTTGAAAGGTGAGATTTGATCAGTAACAAGACCTGTAAGTGGTTCTGATAATTTGTGTAACCAATTGTTCAATCATGATTCACTCTCCTTTTGATATCGGCACTCGTTGACTCGGATTACAATGCCCCTGAGAGCGTTATTGCAAGGAGGCTTAAGCCTCTTTGACCCCTGTTCTCTGTCATGAAATATTCCCCCCTCCCCCGCCTTATTGAGACTTTGGTTGACGATTATAAGAGTTTTCTCTTTTCTCACTTTTTCCTGATTGGATTGGATTACAAGAGAGAGACAGTTTGGTCAAGGTTATGCAGCTATCGTCACACGAGTTATTATGTGTCCTCTTTGGCTGAAACACATTTACAATTGCTGCATGACAGGTCATGTATCTGACCTTGAACTGCAGGGCGAGGTTGAGCCTCACTGCAGAGAGACTAGAGAGAGTATCTGTTTGGGCTTCAAAGTTCTCGGCTGAACCTGTCTCGTTTCAGTTGATGGTGCGTATTATTTGTTTTTATTTGTATCAGCTGATTGTTCATGGTATATTGCTCATCACCGGTGTAGGAAAAAGAAAAAACACACGCATACACACGCAATTGTCTTCTTGGTTATGATATTCACATGCCGTCCCGTCCATGCTTGGCTTAGTCCGAGGGATATCGGAGCTGTGCGTACCTTGTTTGCGAGTGATTGTGATTCATGAGATGTGATCTGATTGGGTCAATTGAATGAACGATAGATAGCCTACCTACAGTTTAATAGCCTGTTGTATGGATATATATATGTATATATAGTGATTCATAGCTGTCAATTAAATACTGGGCTACCCACTTATAAGCGGCACGATCTTTGGGCTCACTTGCATCGCGACTTTTCCTCAATTGGCAGGGTAGCTCCCTTCTTCTGTTACCTTCTGTTTGCTTCTGCTCCTCCATAGCAATAACCCCCCCACGCTGTGACCTCGTCTTACTCTTCAATCCTCTCAATCTCAAGCAATAAACTAAACCTCGCATCTCTTCTCCTCTCTCTCTTCTGGCGTCTTGATTTAATTCCATTTTCTTTCTCTCTTCACCCAATTCCTCCTCACTCACAAACTATCTCTCTACCGCAATGGCTACCGAAGGCGACTCCCCTGCGCGACCCCGCGTCTTCTTCGATATCTCGATCGGCGGCAAGCCCGTCGGCCGTATCACCATGGAACTCTATGCCGACCTTGTCCCCAAGACCGCTGAGAACTTCCGTGCTCTCTGCACCGGCGAGAAGGGCATCGGCAAGTCGGGAAAGCCTCTGCACTACAAGGGCTCCATCTTCCATCGCGTCATCAAGCAATTCATGATCCAAGGTGGTGACTTTACTGCTGGTGATGGCACCGGCGGAGAGTCCATCTATGGCAACAAGTTTGACGATGAAGCTTTCCCCATGAAGCATGAGAAGCCTTTCCTTCTGTCCATGGCCAATGCTGGTCCCAGTAAGTTCCATGATGCCCCTCATTTTGGGCTATGACGCTGACGAATTACCCCGCCAGACACCAACGGCTCTCAGTTCTTCATAACCACCGTTCCTACCCCTCACCTCGACGGCAAGCATGTCGTCTTCGGTGAGGTACTTAACGGCAAGTCCGTCGTTCGGCAAATCGAGAACCTTACCACCCAGTCCGGCGACCGTCCCGCAAAGGAGGCTCTCATTGCTGACTGCGGCGAGCTCAAGGGTGACGCCGCCGTCGCTGCCGACGTGAAGCAGCCCGACGCCCTCGGCGACCCATACGAGGACTTCCCCGAAGACTGCACAGACACTCTCGATGCCGTCGCCATCGTCAAGATCGCCACGGCCTGCAAGGAGTACGGAAACACTGCCTTCAAGTCAGGCAACTATTCTCTCGGTCTCGACAAGTACCAGAAGGGTCTGCGCTACATTAACGAGGACCCTGATCTTGAGAACCAACCCCAGTCGATCAAGGACGACCTCCAGGCTCTGCGCTTCTCCCTCAACAATAACTCGGCGCTCCTGAACATCAAGCTGGAGGCCTGGGATGATGCTGCTCGCTCCGCTTCTGCTGCCCTTGACGTGCAAGGCGTTAAGGACGCCGACCGCGCAAAGGCGCTCTACCGCCGTGGTCTTTCCAACATCCGCCTCAAGGATGAGGAGGCTGCTCTGCGTGACTTGAGTGAGGCTAACACCCTTGCGCCCAACGATAGCGCCATCACCCGAGAGCTCAACGCCGTCCGAACCAAGGCTGCTGCTCGCGCCGCCAAGGAGAAGGCTGCCTACAAGAAGTTCTTCGCCTAAGCGGCTGCAGAGAAGGCACACCGCAAAATAGAGAGCGTCATTTTACTCATTGCGAGCGGGATAGAACGCCAGTTGTATTTGAAAATTATAGCCATGTTTCATATGGAATGAGGGCGGAGGACATGATCACCTTTCTGTAACATAACCCATGCGAGGAAAAAGCGGGTTACTTAGGAGTCGGCGCTGAATGAGATACCATCGAATTGCAAATATTGCAATACTCTATAAAGAGATGACCCATCATAAATCTCAGCTTCGTGATCAATCATGACCACTTTCTAGTTGCTATAGTCATGCTTCATAAGTCAGACAAGGCGTCCACGCATAACTTGGCTTCAGTAAAGAGGGGATGGTTCTAATTGTGATTTGAGTTTATGGGGGAAAGTCGACATATCATATGTCTTCTTTTCCTCCAGAGTTTATATGTCTTATCAGTCATGCCGAGCATGAAAGGTACCTTGGGCTGAAGTCTTCTAACTTTGTATCAAAATAAACATAAATAAATAAAACAAACAAAACAAATAAATAAACAAATCCAGATATACATAATTAAACAAATGAAACAAGATGAACGCAGCCGTCTGCTATGCGAGTAAGAAGAAATGGCCCGCCATTTCCAAGATTCGTGGTAGTAAGGACAAGAGGAAGAAACAGGCATAAATTGAGAAGAATATAAGACAAGATGAAGGTGGTGTTTCAAAGAAGTTGTATTGTTCATTCAATCATGAATAACTAGCTCTCCCATCTAGTCATCAAAAGGTATATAAAATGTGTATATGTATATGTATGTATATGTATAGATGGATATAAATGGCATTTTCTTGTTCACTTAGAATGCTTCGAGGAATCTCTTCCCTCAGGACTCTCACCACGACCGACTATGCGGGTGATGCCGCTGAGGATCGTACGTCCCACACGTCCGTTCTTAGACTTGATAGTGTTGCTTGCACTCGCACTCGCACTTCCACCTGTGCTTGCATGTCGTTGCTTTCGTTGTTCCCAGCCTTCTTTGTGGTGGTGATGGTGGTGACGGCGACGCTCCTTGCTTCGTCTTCGGTTGCGTATTGTGTTGTCATCGTTGACTTCGCTGCCTGAGCTACCGGGTGTGGGTTCGTAGACGTCGTTCCATGCTGTTGAGGAGCCGCCGTAGGAAATAGAGAGTGATTCAATCAGTGATGCTTGTTCAATGGATTCGGCGACGTCTTCTGCAGTGGCACATGTTGCTGTTTCACAGGCACGCTCAGTTTCGACCTTAGCGAGACAGGCGTCGGCGCGATGTTGTAGAGCGAAGCACACGTCGTTGAAAGCGAGAAGCTCTTGATCCACCACCTCTTTCTTATCGTCCACCGGTCTAGCGTCCACCCATAGCTTGACAAGACTCGCCAAGCTTCTCGTGTCGTCAATCAAGTATGGGAGGCTGGGGAATCCCTCCTTGGAAGTCGGACTCAGACGACCGAGAATAGTGACCGGTGTGCTGTAGCCAGCAGGAACAAAATTGGCGTTGCGGTCCGCTGGAATACTGCACACTTGGTCGATATAGTCACGAACAGATTGTCGCTGCACATTGAGGAATCGGTTCATCGGCTCCATCCACTCCTCTCGCTTTCCAAAGTTGGACAAGTTCGCTAGCTTTTGTAGTGCTTTAGCGATAAGTGTGAATGTTCGTTGGGCATGAGGTCGAGGGTGGTCGCGCAGAAGATTGAAAAGCTTGGGCGATAGAATAGCTGGACAGATGAAGCGGAGGAACAAGAAACCAGAGACAGAGGTATACGTGACAGTACGCAAGAAGTCTCCATAGCGGTCTTCAGCAACCGCTCGGATGTACTTGAGTATATGTCGTAGCTCGGGAGGTAGTCGATTGGCTGAGTTAGCAATGCACTTCCACACCTCGGTCGTGTAATGGATGAGTACAGTCCAATGCTGGTCTAGATCCGATTCGTGGGGTATCTTGCTGGGGTCGACTTCGCAGTCTGGATTGATCTCATTGATCTCAAACAGCTTCTCCTGTAAGATCTCCTCCAGATACTCCTTGCCCAAGCGACGCATGTGAAACTCGAGCGATTGTGTGAGGAGAGAGTTGCCTCGGAAGAGCAGGTTCGCTTCCCCGGCAAGTGACTTGCTCATATCTCGTACAATGAGTTCACGGTCAGTTGCTGCGTCGATGGAATCGTTGGACTTGAGCCGGCTGCTGAATCGATATTTCTTCATGGTAGTCTGATTTCCAATACCATCAATCTCATCTTCGACCAATGCCATGAGCCATTCACTGGCAGAACCCGATACTTGGAAGATGTTGAGGAACAGTTCTGCCAATCGACGTAGCTGTCCGGGTAGAACCGCCGATACCTGGTTCGTCAACCCCGCTGGGAATCGGTGTAATAAGTCCGTGAGAGGTTGGTATTCCTTGGATAAAAGTACAACATGCTCATCATGATTCACTTTGACTAGCATCTGCCCAACCGATTGGTGCTTCTCGTCGAATATTTGAAGCCATTGCTCGTTGTCCTTTCCGCGGTCCAGTTGATCCAGAGAAATGTCGACGGCGCCAACCACAAATTCCTGCAGATTGCGTGTTCGAGGTAGTCCAACGGATGCTTGGAGGAGATTACTCGAGCTGTCCAGGTTCCCTTCCACTCTCTTTAAGACGATGGATAATAAAGGCGTGGTTGGTGGTAGATCGGTGAACTCGCACTCCTCTCTCCAAAAGGGGTTCTTGGTGGCTGTCTTCGTTGTTGACCGTGCTCTCACTTCGCCATCTAAGATAACTTCCGCAAGGTAGTTCCCAATCAAAGGATCAGGTTCCGGTCGTCCGGGTCGTTCTGGAATTGTCGGCTCAGCCCCTCCACCACCGCTGGGTCTAGCCTTAATCTTTGCTTCAGTAACCCTGACGCTGATTGTCTTTTCAAGCCTGAAAACTTCGCCCTCATACTCTGATTCAATATCTTCAAGTTCCACAATTTGTGATGTGTTAGGGTCGTCAAGGCGGTATATGTCGGGTACCGCAAATGCTCGAAGTAGACACAGCCAGACTTCAAAATGAACTCTGCTGTCGAGCGCTAAGTAAACAGGTCGGAAGATAGAGAGGTGAGTAGATGTAGAAGAGTAGATTGGAAATATGGCAATGCAATATTCTTCATCGAGTACTGTGCGGTCAAGTTGTTGAACAGCACACCGGGAAAGCTGTGAAAGGTCGATGATGGAAAGAACAGTAACATCATTCTCTGTCATGAGTTTGAACTCGCCGCTGTCTTGTAGAATGCAGGAAACTCTCCTCCAAGATGTCGTAGGTGATCGAAGGTCTCTCGTTGACGGTCTCTTGACAATCGCCCTTGGTGAAACAGCCAAGCCCTTGTCCCAAAGCATCACCTTGCCAACCTTGATAATATTCGTAGGTTTGTTCTTCTCTTGCGACCAACCATGTCTCTTGAGTTCCGGCCTCATGGGCGTCACCTGGTTGGCTGGCTTTCCATTGGCAAGCTTGATACCCGTTGGACGTAATTGCTGCCAGCATAGTAAAGCTGCAAGCCACAAATCGAACTCTTCTGTCACCAAAGGACATATTAGAATTTCCACTGGAGGTGACAGGCACACCAACTCCAGGCATTCTTTGGTTAGTTCGGGATAATCGACAGGGAGGACCCTGCAGCCGCGCAGATCAGAAACAAGAGGGATATGAAAGGGTCCATTCTGCCCTGAGTCAAACATGAGACAGCCCTTCTCCTCTTCAATATAAGCTACGCCACTATGCCAAGGACCGCCCGTTTCGCCTTGATATTCGATCTCGCCGCGCATTCGACCGCATAGAGTTCTCATAAGAAGCAGGACCTTGTTTGCGTCATCGGTAGCTATGGGCAATGGGAGTGAGTCGACAGTAGGTGGTGGAGAAATGAGGGGTGAAGTAGGCCTGGATGATTGTCGCTTCATGAGTCTTCTTGACTTTTTGTCTTTTGTTGGTACTAATGATTCTCGCCCCGTTATCACAGCGTGATGTAGCGAGTCTAGTGAACTGAGTTGTGGCCTTAGCTCGTCTGAAGGATGTAATGAACCCGATGAGCTCACACTGCCAACCCGGTGTCGTTCTGATGTCGGCGGTGGTACACTTCTTTGTGCCAGCATAGAGGTATCCATCGTGCGCGTCCTTGGCCGGAGGCTACCGCTCGTATGCCGTAAATGCTGTCTCGGAGGGCTAGATTCGCTGCTCTCGTACGACTCGCTGAAAACTTCGTTGAAAACCATGCCTTGTCTTCTTGTAGGGCCCGGAGGTATAGTCCGGGGCGAGCTCTGCTGTGAAGAAGCACCTCTTTGGGACTGTTGAGACTCAGCAGTGACACTGACAGTTGGAGGCTCGACGGGATCGGGTGTGACAGAGCGAACGGTGGAGGTGGCATTTATCAGTGTATGGCGAAAGGCTGACCGCAGGTTGGATGCGCTGGAGCGCTCCATCTTTGTGTCCCGGGGTAGGTTGAGATCGGAGGTGGAGGCCTGGTTCCAGGATGTGGCATCACTGGAGGTGCCAGATCGTGAGTGGTCTTGTTCGTCCATGTTTGGCGGTCGCAAGCCTAAGCCATTGTGTGTCCACGTCCACATACAAGCGCCCGTTCCGCATTGAGGAGAGAGAAAGCAATAGTGGTTGTTTTTTGTGTGTGAATAGGTCGGTGTTTTGGTGATTAATTGACGGGTGGAGGTGTCGAGGGCTTTCTTTGTTACTAGTCAAGGGAGGGGATTAATCGATGTGATGGATTCGATTACGTTGACCTCGGTAATTAATCGTTTGAATATAGTCGTCGATTGTAACAAGATAGTGCGACTATCTTGGTTATCGTCGGATGTAGTATCTGATTGTTGAGATGAGGAATCTCTCACAAATCAGCCAGTGACTGGTTGCGGGGAGAGGGCTTGTTAGTCTAGAGTCTGGGCGAGAACCGCAATGGAAGCTGGGAGGGGAACACACCTAGCACACCTACACAGCGGCTGTACCAGTACAAGTCCACTACAGTTGAATTGGACATGCACTAATCGACCTGATAATAGAATGAAGAAGAAGCCAAGAGTAGGAATGATCTAATAAAGGAATAAATAGAAAATAGGATGTAAATATATGACGATAAGCGTGGGTGCGCTCAGACAATGGGCTCTATTCTCTCTCGTCGGTTGTTTTAGAACAAGAATCGAATTGCGGTGAGTTCGATTCTGCTGCTTATAGAAGCAAGGCAAGACAAGACAAGACAAGACAAGGTCAAGGTCGAGTCGAGACAATGGCGGGAATGGAATTGGAGAGAAATTAACAAGGCTAAATTCAAGTTAAACGTCGCCACACACGCAACGCAACGCACTTCAGCAACACACGCACTTTAAGTTAGTGAACGCCTCTTCTCTCTTTGCCTGTCCTTAAGCTCAGGCTTAAGCGCAGCTAGCCCTTGTTTCTCCAACCACCCTTGACGCTGTCTGTCACAGAACTTGACTTGACTTGACCTGTAGGGGTCTTGAAAGGGTTATTTTGACAGGATGAAAACAGCCCGGGTCTGCCTTGCTTGGGCGATATTAGACAGGAATACGTATTTTGCAACTGCCGGAAGTTTAAACCATAATATCGTGAGATAACCTCAGGGTTGTGCTTTTTTCTCTCCGGTTTGCATATGGCCAGGCACATTTTGTAATCAGCTCGATTGACCTGCTTCTTCTGTCTTGGATCCGGCTTCGAGAAGCGGGGGATAACTAGGGACGGTTTTTGCTGCCGATCACAGCGCAGAATGGAACGCCATGCAGCCTTTTCGGCTTTAGTTTTCGGGCGAGGAATCATGTCCAATCGTTTACTTGAACAAAGATGCCGAGACAACTTAGACGGGCCGTGACGATACCTACCTAGGCGTACCTAATTCCGTGAAGCAACCTAACACTTTGAAGACACTAACTACTAATCAAGTATCTCATTCAGCTGCTGACGAGTCTGTCTGCGACTTGTCTCAACTACCTACCCACACAATGCATAGATAGTTCCTCTCCAAGTTCCTCTAATTCCTTTTCTTCCAGAACCTCAGACTCAGACCCGACGCAGTGGGGGGAAGCAGCAGGGTCTCCCTGACAGATGTGCCCTGCAAGTCGGATCCTACTCTAAGACCTGGCCTTGTCCCGGGCACGCAACGCAGCACGCAACAGTGGAGGACAAGTGTGGAGTTGGTTAATGGAAGAGAGCGGATCTCTTTGATAGAGAGTTACACTGCTAAATTAGGAAGTGGTCTAATTCCTTTACCGTGATTGTATGATTACAATATCAGCACATATGATCATTTATGATGTACGTACGTACGTATGTGTCTATCTATGGAATGCAATAGTCAACTGAGATATTACTAGTATTGAGGCCGCCCGAGTATCCTATCCTATCGTCTGAGTGATCCAGTTCTCATTTCAGAAACGAAACCTTGTTGTCCTCAAAGCTTCTCTGTATCATGCACTGAGACTCTGTCCAACTTGAGTATGGAACCATGGACCCGTCAGACTGGTTATCAGTTGTCCATCTGATTGATAAACCCACAACCCAACACCAACACCAACAGCATCACATCGCACAGCGTCACATCAAACTCCCTGTTCCCAAGTTTCATCCCAAGTCGTCCAGCGTTTCCAGTGTTTCCATCAAATCCCGGGCAATCACCCTGTCCCGCCAAGCCAGGATCTTCGGATGCTTTCCTCCCTCCCCAAAAGAGGACATTTTTCGGATGAGCTTTTCCAGTAAAGGTTCTTGTTGCGATTGTGCAAGTTACCCTTATCCTGGCTGCAGACCCGCTAGCTAGGGACAGGGCTTCAGATGATTAGTGATATTCGATCCAATCTCAACGTTCGTTAGGTTTTCGTGGAGAGAGCTGACAGTGAATGACTCGAGTTGATGATGATTCTCGGTGTCAATATGAAGAAAAAAGTGCCTCAGAGACACGCGGCAGGGGATCTGAGTTCCTAGCACGACGAGGCGCAAGCCATGAAACGGGCATAACATGGGAATAGTCAAAATGTCACCCGGCAAGTATCAGCCTTCGCCCGCAACGACGGGCTGATATCTTTAGCATCAGCGAAACTCAAACTTGAGCGCCGCTAGTCCAAGAACCCTCTCGGAACTAGCTTCCTAGCACCAGAGTTGATCACATTTCCCATCAAAGACAATCTCTGAGTGGTTCAGGGTACGAGATCTGCAATCAAAAGCATGCCGGGGTTCATGACAGCCAAGAAGCAAGATCAAGCTGATAATACCCTCAGCCCAACGGGTAAAATCCAATGAGATGATGGGAATCCGTGTTCCTGGCATTATTGTAGAGAAACTAATATTTGAGGCCTGCCCTGCCCACATAGATATCTTCTCTTGTGACCAACAGTTCTTGGCAAGGCTAAGGAACCCCCAAGCCCGTCTCCTCAAAAGCAAATAGGACCGTCAAAGCGTTCTCCGTAGTCTATTAGTCTATCTCCGATGTTCACGATAGTTACCTACGTACTCCGTATATCCGCACTTACTCCTCTTTTCTCCTGAAAATCTTATCCGGATAATGTCTATGATTACGGGAATAACTCCCATGTTGAGTTGCCATTCAAACCCCTGAGCTTATGATTCAACGCCCGCTGTTGATATTGAGCATATGCAAGAAAGATATGCATAGAATATGAGGCTGTTGGTTCCAACAACACTGGGTTCGCTGTCCCGTCCCGCTGGCGTGGGACGATCCCACGTGTGGCATCTACAAAATCTCTCATCTCCATATTCTTTGCTTTTTATTAATGCCTGGACTCTGAGATGAATCTTACGTGTCATCGGAGAGCCCTGTCTTTTGAGTCTGTGTTATTGCTTCTTCATGAGTCACCAATGCTACGCATTTGTTTCTTTTTCGACGTCAGTCAGGGGTCAAGGCCATTGTGTCGACGTGTTCCAGTGTGAGAGAACCATTTTCGAATGCCGGGAACCAATCATTCGAGAATAACATGGTTCCCAACTTTAAAACTTGCCTGACATGTCCCCATTTGTGACCTCCTTTGACCCCGGGTAATCAAGCACAGTCCATCTCTCGACCTAACCCAAGAAGAGTCTTTCAAAACATCAGCTCACAAAGTGCAACAATTCAGGCAACACAAGTTTCCGAATCACACCGCTTCTATCAGCGAGTGCCTATTTGTTGAGCCTAATCGTGTTTCAATGCATAGCCTTCTTGGAGCTCGTCATGATGTTATGTCCTTGTCTCATGTGGTGCCACGCAATCGGTCCAAGTGGTTTATATCGAAAAAAAGGAAATATTCTAATTTTGCAAGATATACGACTGTCAATCAGGATCTAGAATCGACATGTTGGTTCTTGAGGCCCGCAACAAGGTTACACATCATAAGTAGGTAATTCTAGAAACTTGTAGCATTGCTCATGAGACGCAAGCCCCACTAACCGGACTATGCTGAGGACACAGACTTCTTCATCATGGTCCACAACAGCTGCAGTCACCGTTTCAGAACTTCCTCATGCCAAGAAAGGTCATATTCGTGCCCATCTTGTGCAGAAAGACTCCCTTGATCGGTAACAAACGCGGTACTAGTTACACCTAACATGATGATATGCCATATCCCTTCTCTCAACGTCTGATGTTCAAACTTTCCATGGATATGACACATCATGATTTCACCACGCCTTTTACCTGCAAGAAATCACCCCGGCGCAAGCCAAACGAACGAAATATGTTGAATACGTAACTACCAATTTGGGCAGTTTCTTTGTATTTTCCCTCGTCAGAAAAGAAGATGAAAAAAGACCAAGAAAGCATGATATGTGCATTGTGCCTGTATCGCGCAAAGTCTCGACGCCTGGTAAAAACTCTCTCTTCCAACTCCCATTGCCAGATCCCAGTATCCTCGTTCTCAATCCCTCCCAAAACAAAAAAAGTTCGATCCCCATAGGGTATCGTAGTCGAATGGGATAAAAGTTAACTAAAATCACCAAATTGTTTAAAATATTGCATTTGCTGTGTGGATATCATCGTTTCTCCTTGAATAGCTTACTCCTGTCGTGCTGTAAATGCAATTAACGAAGGTGAGTTGCCTCAATTGGGCTTGCAGGACCGCTGCGAACATGGCTCAGATCACTACTTCCAGTTCGTCGTAGGGCCTGGCTCATTGTCTCGATGTTCAGATCACCCCCTGAAGGGTTGAGCTTGAGGTTGTTTGTACTTGTTGGGCTACCGAGAGGTCTTCGAGTTGGACTCAGCTCGATACCCTTCATGCTGCCAGGGTTGCTTGTGGGAGGGCTTGTCTCGGGTCCTTGGCTCGACACGGGTGATCGAATGGGCGAAGGCGAACGGTTGACCGCTGCTGGGAGAGACGTAAGTCCTGCAAGATGGATGCTGTCGCGGGAGCTCGCCACACCCGAAAGAGGGTTGTGTTCAGCCTGTACAACGTCGGCAAACGAAATGAATGAGAGCCGGCGGACATCGGAAGAATCCAGGGAACCGTAATTGGAAGCATTGTCGGCCGAGACAGCCTCTCGGTCAGCAAAGGAAGCGAGCTCGGCTGCCCACTCGCTGGCTCCAAGATCGTACGAGGGAAGACCATTGCTGGCTCCGGTAACTGTCACAGCGGCGGGTTGATGCGAGCTGTGAGTTACAATCTCGACTGTATCAGGGTCCAGCTTTTCGTTCGTGATGGCCTCGGACGCATCGTCAAGGACGGGAGGAATGTAGTTTTCGGTCTGAATGTGTGTAGGGATGGCTGGAGAGGTGGGCTTGAGCACAGTGCTATCCTGGACATCACGCTCAAAGATCTGTGATGTGGCTGGCGAGGAAAGTCGTGGAGAACCGGTGAAGCCGCGGCCTGGAGATGAGGGAAGGGTAAAGCTCTGCTCGCCAGCAGGGGGCCATGATGGCTGTTTCGAGGACAGCTTGGAAGCATCTCGAGATAGAGGTGGGCTGGCAGGGTTGGAGTTCGCGTTGGAAGGAGTTTGTGACTCAGAACGAGATTCGGGTTGGGATTCAGGCTTGGTGTTGTTTGTGTCGGGTTTGGAGTCAGACTTCGTAAGCACTGAGGGCTTCTTCTTGCCGAGGCCGAACAAGCTACGCATCTTGCTCTTCCCGTCCCTTTTTGCATCTTCTCTTTGATCTGCCTCATTCTTGAAGTCGCTGGCTCGAGGGGTTGAGTCACCTAACCGCTGGTCATCGACAGACTCAGTGTTGACGAAACGGTCATCACGGGTGATGGGGGCTGCTTCGGCGAGACTCATGTTGACAGATGAGCCTAGATGTTGAGCGTCTGGGGTTAAGCGTCGTCGACGGTTTTCTTGATAAGTTATATACGGAAGAACGTTTGCAGCTGCAAAAGATCGTATGGGAGTCGGACTGCCCAATAAGGTCGAGTCAGTAACGAAAGTCGCAGAATGCAAGTATGTGTCGGCAAGTGGGAGGAGCAACGACAGATGGCGGGCAGGGAGATATTTAAAGCGGGCGTGAAGTATCGGATGAGAAAGTCGGGAAAAGCAGAAGAAGAAAAAAAAAAAAAAAAAAAGTGAGATGTGATGTGACCTTGTGTAACTGAGACTTTGACTTTGACTTTGACTTTGGCGTTGGTGCTGCCCTTTGGGTGGGAGAAACATTGAATATTGGATTAGATAGCACCTCATGGAACTTACCTAGGTATATCTGCCCTGTAAAACAGTCCGTAGTTCCCGGTATAATACTGGGGACTCCGTAAACAAAGACCCGCAACGGCCAGCGCTAACTCTTAGGGACCTGCTAATCGCGGCAATGCCGTTGTCCGCTTGACGCCGTCTCGGTCTGAGGGTCTGCGTGATGCACTTGAGTTTTTGTGGCTGATGAGAGAGTGGTCGAGACAACGATTCCAGGATTTGGTGGAAGCTGAATGAGTTGAGGAGAGAATTGAGAGAGTCGGAGATAGATTGTGGATAAGTTAGGTACAATGCGCGGCAGGGCAGAGCGGGCTGAGACTTTGGGCGCACTATGGCTACGGCTGTAGCGTATTCGTAGGTGCCAAGGGAGGGAGAGAGGCCTGAAGGCGCAAGCGTACTGTTAGGTCCAGTTGCGTGCAGGTACGAAGACGATAAACTAAAATAAGTTTATTGCTTTTGTCGGATGTCGCTCGCCTCGTTGCCCGTTGTAGGTAATTGCAAGGATCGTTCGAGATGGATCTTTTATTTATTGTCTGCCGAAATGAACAATGAAAGGGAGACAAAAGTCAGAACTCGAGAAGAGGGGAATGAATGGATGAGACGAGCTTCAAAAGGTTAGAAAAAGTAACTGGAATTGATAATGACTGGGGGGGGCTGACGGGCGGCGTAGGTGGCTTTACAATTCGTTTTAGAGGTCAAGACCAAGTCAAGCTTCAACTTTTTACAAGATCAGCGCACTTTGATCAAGGCACGGGACCAACTGTAGGCGGGATGATTGCACTATCCAGGGCATTTATGGGGCAATTTATGTGAGTCGCACAGATGAAAACCTCCACCGTCTGCAGGGACGAGAGATTTAATTCCATGGATCCAATGTAAACGACGCAAGATGGGAAAGGGTTTTGAACCACGGGACCTTTGCCAACCTGGCCAACGGATGATGCACGATGGGCGAGAGAGGCATTATGAGCAAAACCTGCTTGAAACGGTAGACATCGAGATGCCATGCCGTAGAGGCGATACAAAGCCCTAGACTGTGACCACGTTTTAGTATCTCGTCCTTCCAGATGTTCTCTCTGTTGGGTCTCCATGCTGTGATCCTACGTTTGATGTTACGTCTGTCTGGTATCGTGCAGCACCAATCCATCCATATGCATGCACTCGACATGGGAGTCTCGTCAATGCAAGTCAGGCACCAGAGCCTGTATCAAAAGGACTTTCTCCCAATAGTACCAAGGTCAGCCCTGGGCTGCCATCTCAGATGCTCAGGGACTGATCCGATGGGTTCAAAATATCCCTTCAACTTGAAATGACATGATATTGCTTTCGCTCTCTCCCTCGTACAGTCACAGCCTGGATAACATGTGATGCTATATCAGTCTCTATCACTCCATTTCCCCTTCAGCCTGCATATTTTCGCTCTGCCTTGGAACGGTCGGTTGGGTGTACATGGTCACCAAGTTGGTCACCTCTTATCACATCCCATTGCTGTCAATCACCAACCCGGCTACAGCCCCGCAACCAACATGGACCTCGTGACGACTCCTTCAGGGCACTTTCTTCTTCTTGCCCTGGCGGAACAGGCTAATAAGGGATAAAGATCCGCGCGTATCTGCATCAGAGGAATGACCAACGAGGAGGGAGAGGGAAAAGTCTACCCTCCTTTTTATTACCCACCGTTGATTGCTCTTTGGTTCCAAACATCAACAACACCAAAATCCCAATCTGAGATGCATCATTGGGCTTCCAATTCAGCCCCGTCTTGGCTACTCTCAGCTCTGACAGGGCCCATGTGCCAACCCCGTCGACCCCTTTTTCCCTGTTATAATTTGCCACTGATAAGGGCGACTGATTGATCTTCCATTATTTCTCCAGTTTCTCTGGAATTTTCTGTAGATCTCCATGACCTTGGAGAAATGAAACAAGGGACTCGTCAGCTTGAAGTTTCATCTCATTGCACTGACTGTATGTAAGCGGGAGATAATAGCCACGCGGGGTCAATGTCGAGGGGCATTTCTCCTGGTGAAGAGTCGACGTCATCAGCATCCAGGTTTGGAGCTAACTGCAAAGAGACCTGGGAGGATGATGATCGGCCAGTTCATGCCATATGACTTTGGCTGAACCTGGCACGTGACTTTGAGCATTAGGTAAGAAATCTTAGGTAAGCGTACCTCAGCTGTGGGTGGCAGAAACTTCAGATCTTCGACTTCAGGTGGTTTGCAGGGTCTAGCGGTAACCACACGATAGCCCAATTACCGCGGCCAATCGCCTTCAGCCCGGTCCTCGAGGTCCATTCGAAGTCAAACCGAATCTCCAGTCACCTGTACAACTATTTCTTCATCACGGGACCCTCGACGACAAACTATCAGTTACAATGGAGTTTCGAAGTCTCGTCCGACCAGCCGCCAGGCTATTCAGCCCTCGTGCTGCCCTTCCTACCGTTCCTTGCCGTGGCCACAAGACAACAAGCCGAACAAAACGATCTTTAAAGATTGCTCCTCACGAGTCCTTCCTCCCAGACCGAAAGGCAGCTTTCCCCGCCTCCGACTCCATCATCTACAACCCTCCTTCTTCTGAGGCCTCTCCTCTTCACACACCTTTTATCTTTCTCCCACATAACGACCCTCGCCGTGCCGCTCTCACACGATTGCGACACACCCCTGGTTCTCCTTTGGAACCTATCGCACCCGGCAAACTTGCCCCAAAGATGGACTATCCTCGCCGCAATCCCGTATACAATCTCAAGGCTGAGGATATCAGGGAGATGAAGCGACTAAGGGCAGACGACCCCGTTACATGGAGTGTCAATAAGCTGGCCGAAAAGTTTGGCTGCTCGCCTGTTTTCGTCAAGATGGCTGCCCCTGCACCCAAGACACATGTTGAGGGTCTTAAGCGCAAGCAGGAGAGGAGGGAATCACGATGGGGTGCTATCCGAACCGCCGCGAGAGAGGACCGCAAGAGGAGGACTGATATGCTGTACCGTGGTGAGTTGTAAAGACTTTATTCTTCTATGTGTCGGTGTGGCACAGCCTATCAGACTTGTACAAATATAGAAAATCGGCTGGATCTGGTGTAGGATTATGATCATAGGGAATGAAGTGAAATGCGAATAGTGTAGATTTCAGCCCAACGGGAGGGCAAAAATCTGTATAATTGCCAAATACCAAAAACTCCCCGAATACAATAGCCTCTTGTATTTTTGACCCTTGTCTCCCTATCTCATGTATCATGAATGGCGTATGCCGACGAGTTTATGACATTCAATGCCCAACAATTCTCCAATTGTGTCCCATATGTACCCCTTGTTCCCAGATAGCAAACTATTAAAGCTAATCCAAGATGTCGATACACACCTATATACGAACATCCGTAAAATCAACCAAGAAAAACTATACGAAGCAACTTTTGTTTTAATCCAACTTCATCTCAGTCGATCTAGCAGTCGACGTCGATGTGCGACGGCTTCCTCCAGCACTTGAAGATGATGAAGAGGGTGGCTCATTCAAGAGATCCTTTTCACCAGGAATCACACGGTTACACCAACCGCACCACGAACGACGTTCTCCTCTAACCTCTCGGCCGAGGATACGGCTGCCACTAGTGCGCTCGTCATCCCATTCAGGGACACAATGGCCAACACGCACCATGCGGACACGCTTGCGCTTCACAACACCGCCAATGCCCTCGATCTCATGACGAAGATAGCCAGGACCGAGGGACGGTGACGGTGTGCGCTCATGTGTAAGACGGAGCTGGTCGATCAGAGCGTCAACCGGAGCTTGTTGCGGGGCCGGAGCTGGGGCGACATTGCCGTCCCGGGCGTCCTCGGCGTCGCAGTCTACTTGATGCTCGACTTCTTTGGCGGCACAGCAATCCGCTTCGCGGCCACACACGACGCCACGAACGCCCTCGCCAATGCCTGTTCCAAGACCGCCGAGGACCTCGCCGTATTGGTTTCGCCAGCGCCAGATACTAAGCCATCGGTCAGTAAGAGACTAAGTTTTCATGAGAATTAACACATACCGCTGGTAGTCATGGTCTGCGGCACGAATGCTTCGCCCACATGGCTGACAGAGCCAAACGCCCTCGTCGGCGCACTTACAGACATCTCGCGACACCAACTCGGATGACAGTGGTACATCTGGATCTACAGGCGCCTTGATAAGAGTGGCTATAGGTGCGTGAACACAAGGTTTGCAGAGTCTTCTATGCCTCTCCTTGAGGGCGACGGAAGCCGGTGGCTTGATAGCGCAGTTCTACAGCGTTCATGGTCAGTAACACGCGATTGGGCCAAAACTCAGCAGCTCGCAGATCGCTGTACATACCCGGCATATCACATCGCCGCATCGACGGCACTCGCCAACCATATCGCGAGCGCAGTCGCCTGATTTGCCGTTGTAACTGCGCCCATCTTCCATGTAGAACCAATTACCAGCGCGAGCGCGGTAGCGAAAGGTTTCGGAACCATCAACGGGGACTTGTTCGTTTTGGCAGTGGAGGGTAGAGTTGATCAGAGTAGTACGGTACTGAATGAGGCCATGATGGATGAGACGGCAGGTACGCGAAAGAGCGTCAAGGGTATTGAGGTCGATGGAAGATGCAATGGCTTCGACAACACTATTTGGAGGGTTAGTTGGAGTTGTCATGACATGTCAAATCGAGTATTGGGTGAAGCAGGAGATATCATGATAAGGGTCAACAGCTTCAACCACGAATCACTCAAAGCATTTGGACCGAAAATTGATTGAAAAAGGGATTGCACTCACGGATAACACTGAAAGGCGATGGTAATAGGTGCTTGAAAGGTTGAAGAGTCCATGGTGCCTAGCGGCTCTGGGTTATACAATGAATGAGGCCAAGGTCCATTCCGGCTGTTGGCAGATAACAACTGGAGCTTCCTGAGAAGAAGAAGATGCTGATCTTTTTGAGAAAGTTCACTCTGCTGGGGGTCGTCATGATGAAGAGGACCAGGAGGCGGAATGGGCGGCACGACCTCATGATGAGGTGCAGAAGCGGCACGAGGATCGTTGACGGTAAAGCCGCCAGGGCCCGCTCCAACATCCTCGTCCTCCTCCAAATCCACAAAACGCGCCATGGCTTTTTTTGGTCTTTCTCTTGTTTCTTTTACTAGTGACTTGCGTCTTGGCACATGGATAAAACAGTAGGTACAGTGTGAGCCCACGATCCCCAGGATCTGATAAGCAGAGGGGATAGGATGGGATGGGTAGGGGGGTATCAAATTTCGGGGCCTCGAGTCGGTAAGAGGGGGGTCCGAGAATGGTAGAACCGGATGTCGAAGGCCGGAAGAGGGCCCGGGATGGGGAACTTTGTCTGATCGGGGCTAGACACGGCAGAGAAAGGTATGCAAGAAGAGAGAGAGTAGGTATGAGAAGAGAAGGTGATGTTTAGTTACAGAGTAGGATTAATGATGTCTGCAGGGGAATGAACTGGAACTAGAACTGGAACTGAACTGGGGCTATGATGAGTGAGAAAGAAGTGGGTTATGTTATGTTATCAATGTTACCAACGGAGGCCGGGAGTTGACGAAGCGGGGAGACGGAGCGGGACGAAAGAATCACGGAGATAAAAAGGAAGAATGAGTTATGATACGAGCTTAGAAGCAGCCATTGAAACTGTAGAACAAAGTCGTTCCCGGTGGATCTGCGTAGAAGATCGTGAGTGAGATTGAGGAAATGGGATGGAATGTGAGTGAGTGAGTGAGCGAGCAAGCGAGCAAGCGAATGAGTGAGTGAGAGTGAGATCGATTGCATCAGTGAGATTCGTCAATGATGCGTCAGTCACTTGATACCAGCCACAGCTCGACCAGACTCGAATCAAGTTAGATAACAACCCCAAGACTAGAAACTAGTATATCTACGGTAAAGTCCAGGACCAATTCCTGAAGCTTGTCAGAATTGCCAAGAATAGCAGAACCCTCGAGTTCAGAGCCGATTCAAGCCTATCGAAGCGAGTCTTGTCTGCCCCTCTTTGTTCCCGAAAGCTCAAGTGGATCATCTAGTGCTGTCAACTTTTTACACATCCATGTACAAAACAATACGTATGCTATGGTAGGTATAATCCGGCGGTGACGGTATGTCGTGCTCGAGCTGCAATGTAATACTACTACACCGAATAAACAAAACAGTACAAAAATACCACTCTCTCCTTATGGACTTGTGCAATGTCACGAGGGTACCCCACGTGTTTTTTTACCCGTCATGAGACGAGAAGATTTCCCTTGTCTGCATCATGCCAATCATGCAGGGGGTTCACCATTCAGTTCCCAACAACGCATCTTGTTACGTACAACGACATCGGTTTCTAGAAAAATACCCAGGTTTAGCATGGATCGCATTGCAATGTGCGAGCAGAAAATTGCGACACGGCTGTTTAGATCGTTCCGGTGTCGGGGGCCATGACAATCTCATCTTATCAATCTAATCTCTCTTGCAGCTTACCCCATACCATCATGACTTAGAGACCCATTAGGAATAGTTGGGCGGAGTTGTTTGACAAAGAGATATTCGGAAATAAGGAGGAGTTACTCTTTTCTCGACCTGAGTTATAATTTTGCATTGTGCGTGTAAATGGAAGGTTACGGTGTCATTTCCCTATGTTATTACTATCACACAACTCTCGCCGTGTTGTTTGCATTCTTTTGGCATAAAAAGTTCTAAACATGGAAAACGTCGCCTCTAAAATTGGCTTCGAAATACATCCCCAAAAGCAAGAATCTTGTGAAATCTTGAATGTTCTTTGATTGGTGCTTACCAAGAGGTCATTATAGACCTCAACCAACAGACTGTCGAGAAAGGAGCTTTGTATGATGCATAGCGACAATCCAACTGACCCTGAGATGACACCTCCCAAATCCGCAAAATTCTGCCAAGACAAACATTCTAGGAAATTCAAGATGCAGTACGCCCCAGCGAGCAGGCCGTTCGCGCCATGTATGCACGAGGATACCGAACATGGCTCAACATTCTAGACCTAGCGTCCAACAACAACCAGCTTATTAGAGACTGTCTATCAAGCATAAAAACAGCACTTCCCAACACCCTCAATTTCCTAAAGACATCAAGATCGACGATGTTTTTACCAATGTTGCCATAATTTGAGGAAGATCAGCCTGGGCTGCTACAAGTGATACGAATCGTGTACCGCCATTTGATCAAGAAGCAATATTTCAAGTAGCTTGGGACAAACCGACACATATAAATGCGACTCAAAAACCCGGAAACTCGAGAGCTTCTAGAATGAACGTTGGCGATAGAGGACAAGACCATATCCCCAATATTGATCCATGCGAGGGCGTACATCCTCTCAAAACGATGGACAGAGTTGATCCACGAGGCACAATTATCTCTGTCTTGGCCATACCACGTCAACCAGGACTCCGGAACACGATTGAATACTGTTAATTCTCTACTGTTAATTCTCCTACAGAGGTTGATATTGACCAAGTTGAAGAGGATGTTGCTCAATGGTGGAGTGCTGTTCTGTCAAACGATGGGGGCTGGGACTCAACTATAGAAGCCTGAATGGCAAGCCTCTGTATTCTCCGTGGCCCATACGACCAGTGCTGAACGGATTATTCACTATCGCTACCAAGATCACAACACGAAGCTGTGGAGCAGTCCGAACTCATACATCATCCGCCGCCGCCCGTGGTTACCTGTCTGACTACTGGTCTCTCCATGAGATCGAAGATCAGAAGCTGGTAGCCTTGATGGCCGTTCTGCTAATACCAATTCCCAAATATGATGGTAGTTCTATTGAGTTATCAAGACCAGTTTTGTCTTATGGTAAAAAAGGAGGGAATCCAGCCGCAGCAGGTAATATCACATGGATGAGTCTCAGTTCGACAAGCTCCTCACCCTCAGCCGCAACCCAAGAGGGATAAAAGCACGCTTGCATAGAGTCTTCCACGAACTCAATGCCCTTTTGCGAACTCTCATCAGACGCGATCCAGACATTGGTGCCCCTTGGGTCGGTGCCTTTATGACAGGTGCCCACCACAAAAAGACAGAATAGTTAAGCAGGAGAAATCCAGACAGATCTTATAGATACGATGTCTATTAATGCCTTTATTCTTTGACCTCAAAGTCCAACAATTTGCCTTGGCTAGTGATCTTGACTTCGTTATGGCATAGCAACCTGAATATCCATTCCAACACGGCCCTGGCGTCAGAGGCTAGCACCGTCTTCTCACGGAAATTATCCAATGTACTTCTTAACCCGGCAAGACAGGACCAGAATGGTACAAGGGATTGCAGGTGTTAATGGATGGATGTTGAGAGCATCAAATCAAAGATCAAACTTAATATGAGCAGGCGTTGGATTCAAACAAAACAGACTCGATTGATACACGGCCCATATAGTGACGCAATTTCCGAGATATCCGCATCCAAGGCAAATGGTATCACCATTGCAAGTTCCCGTAATTCGAATCATATCGAGCCGCGTCAAGATCAGAAATCATGTTGATATTGATTACGAAGGATCATGAACCCCCATCCCGTTTCATGAAACAGAAACAAGCCGATCCAGGGAAATAGCAAACAGGATGACAAGCTGCAGCTACGTAAATTAACATTGCGGCGATCCGGCCGTGCAGTATCATATCGGGATCTAACGAGTGGCTCTCGCAAGGTAAAGGGCATCCAAGCGTGGTGAGTAGCGCTGATGCATTGATTCAATACTGGGTTCGAATCAATTTATATGAAAAAGCCATCTCATCACCGAAGTGCATCCATCCGCGTAAATGTGTGTGCCGTTATGAGCCTCAAAGGATTTCCAAGAAAGTTAGTTATAATCCCTGTTGACGGAAACACACTGGCCATGCTGCTAAAATAACACTCTTTTGATACAAACACTCGGAACATGCCTATTACTACACCATGTCCCTGATGTGAGGCAGGGTGGCTGTGTTTGTTTGGAGGGAAAAGGGTGCGGCGTAATTGCAGCATCTTCAGGAAGAAATTATGCTTGTTTTGAGTGTAGACGAAAGAGCGCTATTCGTGTGAAAACAGAGACAAAGTGCATGAATTCTACAACTCAATCTGGGTCGTGGAGTCGTTTCTGAAACAAGGGCGAGGCAAGGTTGGGGAATCATGAAACTTGGTTTTGATTCATCTACAGTAAGAGACAAAGCGCTTGGACCAGGGTCTTCAGCATCACCAATCTTTTCATCTGTCATCCAAGGCTTTGGTCTCTAAAAAGGAAATATTTGCGGACGGTCTCTCCGATCTGTTACTTGGCATTGTTTTGTGTGAGAAGAGACTTGAAAGAGGCTGAGTATCTTGTAAGTGGTTCAGGTTGAGATCGTCAAAACAACGATGCAACTGAACCGAGATCCGAAAGTAATAATACCGATATCATGATCTAGTGCTGTGATACAATGTTTACTCGTAATTCTGATATTCCCGTCATGTAAAAGCAAACGATAAACCCTTGTCTCCCCCATGTCTCTCGTGCGACGTCAAAACCCCACCCCTTGCAACATCCACTTTATGCATATTCCCATGCATCGCATCCCTGCATACGATCCTTTCTAGAGCGACCTAGCCTTGACAATTCTTCCGTTAACCTCACCTCACCTCACCCCATTTCCATCCAACCTTGGATCTCATCACATTGTCACATCACAAACAACGAATCTGTTTGAACGGCAAATTAAATTACTAGGAGGATCGGCACTGGACCGAACAAACAACTTCAAACTTAGCTCTTGTCTATAATCATGATGGGCTGTCTCATCCATATTGTTTGCCAGCAAGTGCTGGCCCGTCCTATTTTTGGAGCTGGCGGGAATAGTTTCACCGTTATACAGTCGGCCGTATACCAACAAATGGAGAAGGCCTGTTGATCCCAAAAGTACCGAGGCAACCGAATAGAATCATCAACAAGTCCCCATCATGGGAGAACTATTTGTCTTGGCTACCATTGGCTACCGGACAATTCATCATGACCAGATGGACGGCGACAGGGGCCGTCAATCCCTCCACTATCTGCTGAGGACGCGAGCCTAGCATCTGGGGCCCATGCTATTCTGCGTCTATCATCCAGTCCACAAGGCAACTCGTCCTAGGCCCTCGAGCCTAATATGGTAATCTCTGTCCATGCTCAGTTATCCACTTGCTTCCAAACCACGTCTCGTCTATACTGATCCTAGAATCTCGCTGAATCAAGGCACATGAGGGGACGCCTACATATCCATCACGTCTCATGTTGAGACCACTTTAATTAAGTCCCGATCGATATCAAGGATCTCCGTTTACTCCGCCACCCGTCACAGTTTGATACTGGGGACTCGATACTGGCAGCCGAGATGCCTTCTTAAAGACGAAGCTGTCGCTGCTTCTTTCGAGAACAATTCTTCTCCATACTCAACTCTCCTTCATTCTCCTTCCGTTTTGTTCCCAGGTTTGGGCTTCTTTTCTCAGTCGTTCTCTTCTGACAGGTGCTTTGGTCGCCTTTTTCCAAGTTAACAACAACTTTGCTCTTTGATAGAGTATTTTCACTCATTGCCAAATCAACAAAACAATTTACACCTTTCGATTTACTTCCTTCACCATGTTCATGCGTAACGTTCTTATCGCGGCTGTCAGCCTGCAGGCTCTTGTTGAGGGTGTCATTGCCCAGGAGAAGGTCACACTCACCAGGACTGTTACTCGTCAGAAGCCCAAGACTTCTGCTGGCAACCCTTATGAGGTGCCTGATGTTCCTGAGGTGACCGTTATTCCCACCTCTTACATCACTGACGGAACTACCATCTTTGTCGACGAGACTGTCACAATTCCCTGCTCTCGATGCACAGCTTCCACTGCTGGTGATGCCGACGCCGAGGTCACTTCTGAGGTCATCACTACTGTCATCACTAGCGATGCTGGCAGTGTCTCTGACCAGACTGCTGAGGTGACTGTCATCCCTACCTCATTCATCACCGATGGCACCACCATCTTCGTTGACGAGACCATCACTATTCCCTGCTCTAAGTGCACTGCTACTTCCACCGCTGGTGACTCTGAAGCTGAGGGCACTTCCGAGGCTGTTTCTGAGACCGTCTCTGAGGCTCTTTCCACTGCTGATGCCACTACTTCTGGCGATGCCGCAGCTGCTGGTACTTCTGAGGCCGTCTCTGAGGCTTCCAGCGAGACCGTTTCCGAGGCTGCTACCACCGAGGCCGAGACTCTTTCCACTGCCGAGGCCACTGACTCCGGTTCCATCACTGAGCAGACTGCTGATGTGACCACTGTTGTCCCTACCTCTTTCATCACCCGTGGTACTACCCGCTTCGTCAACCAGACCATCACCATCCCCTGCACTAAGTGCGCTGGTGGCAAGACCAAGACTGCTGCCACTGGAGTTGTCGGCGAGACCACCCTTGACACTTCTGCTGCTCTTGAGACTACCGGAGCTACCCAGGACGCCGCTGTGACCTCTGCCGAGACCTCCGCCACTGTTGAGGAGGAGACCACTGCTGTCGACAACGCTACTCAGACTGCCAACACTGCCACTAATGAGGCTGACGCTAGCACTGAGACTGAGGCTCCTATTCCTACCACCATCATCCTCACCACGGGCAAGGGACAGAGCACCTTCGCCACGCAGCCTGGACCTTTCGCCAACACCACCGTTGCCGCTGGCGCCGAGACCACTGGTTCTGATGAACTCCCCGGTGCCGTTTCTTCCGAGGCCGCTACCAGCAGCGCTGTTGTCAGCAAGGTGAACAAGCCTGTCATTGTTGTCATCCGCGAAGTTACCATCTTCCACCGCACTGTCGTCATTGGTGCCGCCTGCCCTCCCGTCAAGCGTGGCAACAAGGGTGACTTCGTTGTCGGTACCGGCTCTGACGAGAAGACCTTCCCTGAGCTCGGCGAGGCTCTCACTGATGCTTGTGATAAGCAGTTCAAGGACTGCTCTGAGAACGCTGGAAAGAACTTTGAGGTCTCTGATTGCCAGAAGCAGCGTGACATTTGCCGTGCTGATGCCTCTTCCACTGCCAAGGCTCCTACTCCCATCACCAAGGAGTCGACTGAGACCGCTTCCATCATTCTTCCTTCTGATGCTGAGGTCACTGGCAAGACCAAGCCCGGTGTTGGCGGCCATGTTGTAATCTCTACCCGAACCCTCACTGTCTCTGAGTCTTGCGCTATCTCCGATGGTACCCCCGTCATCGAGGGCCCTACAGCCACTGGTGCTGTCAAGACCACTGAGACTGCCGCCGCTGAGACTACCTCCGATGCTGAGGCCGCTGGCTCTAGCGCTCTCGGTGCCGAGACCTCTGAGGCTGCTACTGAGACTGCCCCTACCTCCGAGGCTGCTGAGACCACTGCTGCTGCTGCTGAGACCTCTGGTGACTCCGAGGCCGTTGGTTCTTCTGCCCTTGGTGCTGAGACCTCCGAGGCTGACAAGACTGTCACTGCTACTTCCACTGGTGTAGTTATTATCACCATGACCAAGTCTGACGGCGAGATCAGCACTACTGCTATCACTGTCTCCAACGGTGTCCCTACTGGTACCGGTGTCGTGACCGTTCCCGGCGGGGGTGAGAAGACCACCGTTGTCGTTCCTCCCGCTGAGACTTCCGAGGGCGCCATCGGCCAGGAGACTACCGTCCCTGCTGCCGGCGAGACTGTCATCACCAAGACTGTCACCAACCAGGTCACCTCTTACGTCACCGTCGGTGTCAACACCATGACCGTTGGCGTCGAGACTGTCACTCTTACCAACCAGGTCACCGAGACTGTCACTGTCCCTTGTGGTGCCGGTAAGGAGACCGCCAAGGTCATCACTTCCGTTGTCACAGCCTGCCCTGCTTCTACCACTCTGGCCACTACCCGTGTCCCTGAGCCCGAGACAGTCTACGTGACCGCGACCGTCGAGGCAGCCCGTCTTCATAGCGACGTGCCCGCTCCTGAGCGATTCCGTCGCATGCTCGGCTTCTGGTAAACAAGCGTAACTTGGCCAACAGTTTCCTTTTTCGATTCAATTTCCGACAACTTTGGGATAAAAACAACACAAAGGTTTTAGAGTGTAGGATATTTGGGGGAGGAGTTCTTTTCAAAGGGTGGCGACTGTCATCCTCCCGTGGTCACACTTCGGTCTGCGACTTGATATCTTGTGACTACCTCGGGGAGGATGATGGTACGCAGAGGAATGAGAAATATTGAGATTTGGAGTTGAACGTGTTGAGTCCCTTTTGTTATCTTCATGTGCTTATGATTTTGCCTGCGGGCGTGTAACACGATGTACGCGCCTGGATTAGAGAATAAAAAACGCCATTTCATGAGATATCGTGTTTTTGCCAGTGATATGGTTCAGATGTGAACGTGATGTGTGATCTGTATGCACTGGCCTTCATCAGTGTATAAGAGGAAGTTTCAAACGATAGTCGCGCCGGAATTCCCACTTACGTCTCCTTTCATAGAAATTGTGGATGGTCACCAAGTGTATTGAATGCATAAAGCGGGACAGCAATATGTTTTGTTCATATTATATGCTAACCAAGACCATAAAATAAAGATCGAATAATATGCCATCCTTGTAACCAAGCCTAGGGAGCCATATACAACCCTTCCCACCATAAATAAAACACAAAACGCCCACAGAACTCGCCAAACGATAGCGTAACAAGCATTGTCGCCGCGAGCTCTGGTTCAACACACTATCCGCAAAGCGATGGCGTAGAAGCACTTTCGCTGCCGAGGGAAATGGGGAAACTCGTAGGACAGCGTGTACAAACGCTGATGGGGTATCATAATAAAGAGCAAAACAGTGCGTAAATATCAAAGTAAAAAGATCAAAATAGTCCGATGGGGGAATGCTTAGAGGGTCTGGACTTGCGAGGGGAGCAGGGTGATAGCGCTGAAGCATTGTCACCCAGCTGTCGCGAGGTCAGGGGCCCTCTGAAGCATAAATCATTGTCGAGGCCGTCATATTAGTGGTATGTGTACCAGATTGGAGATGTAGCGACGCCTCGAGGCGTAACGATCGATCCCTACCGGATGAGGATGAGAAGTGAATGTCATCAAGGCGTATTATGAATGAATAAATAGCCATGTTGATACAGGTAGCTGAATCAGCAGGTTGGGCTACTGCCAGCTGCTCAATTAAGAGACGTCAGCCAGGGCGATTGTTGAAGATGCAGTCCAGGCGGGCGAATCCAGGGAGTCTCGTAGACTTAAACGCGGCTCGACTTCTTCCAAGGAAGAGATCGGAAACCGCGCTCCTGACCCTCTCGTCGGGCTGCACCATCCTCAAACTCACTGGAAGAGTCTGACTGAAGCTTGCTGCTGGCTGGGTTACCGAAATATGTGAGAAGAGCCTTCATAGCGAATGAGCTAAGAATACTCATGCAGAGAATTCCAATCATGGTGTAGTTGCTCTTGCGGTATTGGTGAGGGCCAGGGGCGGCGTCCTCAGGCCAGCCAGTGTAAAGAGCATAAGTTGTCATGACACTACCAAGGTTACCGAGACCGGAAACCAGAGCAGTCGCAGCGGCAACTCCGACTTCGCCATGGCGCTTCTGGAAGATCTCAGAGCTCCAAGCCATGCAGATAGGGACAGTGGGACCAAGACCGAAACCGACCATAAGAAGACCTCCATATCGAGCCCAGCCGTTGTTAGTCGCCAGAGTAGTGGTGAGGAGACCAGCGATCTGGATGCAGACAGCAGCGGAGAAGAAGTAAGGGCGAGACCGGTGGAAGCGGTCCGAGATAGGAGTGACGATGAGGATGGCGATGAGATCCATAATCCAGATTGGCGCAAAGAGCAGACTCACTTCGACGCCGCTGGCCTCAGGTCGGATGGATGCGATGATGACGGATCCGTACATCTGAGTGCCGATGCCGACGCCAACAACACCGAAGTACATCATAGTCAGGGGCCACAGACGCCAGTCGATCAGGACAAGACCCAGGTCCCTGAAGTTCCAAGGTCGAGAGTGGTAAACACGTCGAAGGTCGTGGTAGTGGATAACGGCGTCTTGACCCTTGAGAACTTCAGGAGTAGCAGGAAGCCACTTGAAGATACCAGTCTTGGGTCTGGTCTGGCCAGGTGCAAGAGGACGGTCGGGGAGCCACCACAGGAGGATGACGCTCAGAACGACACCAACAAGACCATAAACCATAAACATCCAGCGAAAACCCACAATGCCTCTCTCCCCATCCATGAGCTGGAATCCCGCAGATACGAGACCAACAACAGCGGCAGAAACTTGAGAAGCAGTGAAGTAATAGCCAATTCGCTGGCCGGTACGCGAAGGAGGGTAGAACAAGGTGAGGTAGAAAGCCATTCCGGGCCACATGCCAGCAATGACGAGTCCAAGCAAGAATCGCAGTAGCTTTACACTCCAGGGATCATTGACAGCGGCGAAGCAAGTGCCAATGACACTGGTAGCAAAGACAATTCGTGCCATCCACAGACGTGGGCTTAGCTTGCTCATGATGAGGTTGGAGGGACAGTCAAAGATGACATATGCGACATAGAACAGAGCGAGAGCAGTCGAGACATCCTTTGGAGTCATTCCAAGGACAGTCATGAGATCATGTCCCTTGTCCTTGTTCATGGTTTGAGCAATACCAATGTTGGACCTGATGGCTGAGCAGAGGAAGTAGAGGACCCAGAAGGCTGCAACATGATGAGTGAATGGTTTGACGGGTGGAACAAAGCAAACTTACCAGGAATGATACGGCGATCAATCTTTCTGTATTTCAACTGGTAAGTTATACGTCGATCTCGGAGAGGTTGGTCACAAACCTGTAGATACGCTCTACCGTCTCAACATCATAGTCACCCTCTCGGACATTTCCCTCTTCCTGATTCTCAAGCCCAGTAGAAGTAAGATGAGGCTTGGACGCGGGGTCATCATGCTGGCCACCACTGGCGAGCGAGCTATGAGCCGACTCTGCCATTGGAAGTACAAGACTTGAAAGCAATGGAGGAGCGTGCTATAAGTCTGATTCAGATATTGCAAGTGACGACAGCAGATTGAATAGGAAGAGAGGCAATGCCAGTCGAGAGGGGTTTAGGGGTAGAAACAAAAGTGAAGATGAAGAAGAAACTGATGTTGAGGGGATTTAATAATGGAAGAAAAAAAGTTGAGGGTCCGAATCGATTATTGGATGAGATCCGTGGTTTGTGAGCCGATCTAGGCCGCTAAAACCGATGCAGATTTACTTTTGGGGGATAGCTTTTGCAGGTTGGGGTAGCTATAGCCCACTAAAGGCGGCTACTTGGAGCTAATTATCAACTCTTAACCCAACCCTTCTTGTTTGTCCGTAGGTTCTGCCAACGTGATCGACTGGTTTTTACTCACTCCGGGCCTGAATATGAAGAGACACGGATAATTTTGCATCAATTGGATGATCGTTGATCTGTAGACATCAGAGGAAAGGCGAATAGTTCAAAGTGAGGGCACGTTTAAGCAATTGTAGATGTAGAGCTCCAAAGCTCCGGATACGACACGGCCCAGTAAGAGCCGCCTCGGTAATACCGCCGTATAAGAGCTTGTTCGGCAATCTACCGAGTCCAACACCGACGATCGGAACAGCAATAGTCATTCAAACTTGTATAAAACGACAGCGTGATCTCTGTTAGCCTATCTTCGGCTTAAGGGTAACATCTGGTATACTAGAAATTCTCGGTGCAGTCCGGAGTACTCTCGGCTTTGCAGCCGTTGATCTGATGTCTGGGGGAAGACAAAGTGCCTGCAGCCAGAGTCCAAAGACTCTTGTAACGAAGACAGTCTAGTCAAATCATAGGCTCGATCTTTAGGACTCTCCAAATAATAACATAATCTTATATGGATACTATGATAGATATCACAGGGTACATCAAATTGCCCACTGGCAGCTTCGCCTTGTGTACATCAGCCCTTGTACGCCTTCTCCAACTCGGCAATATCAAACTTCTTCATCTTCATCATAGCCATAGTCGCTCTTCCAGCTGCAGCTTTATCCTCAGATCCCATCATCTCCTTGAGCGCTGAAGGCACAACTTGCCAAGCAACCCCAAACTTATCGGCCAACCATCCACACTGTTGGCGGGCCTCATCACCACCTTCGCCAAGCTTCTCCCAGAAGTGATCAACTTCAGCCTGATCCTTGCAGTCGATCATGAGAGAAATGGCTTCGTTGAATTTCCACTTCGCTGGACCGCCATTGAGAGCGACAAAGGAACGGCCTCGGAGCTCAAATTCGACAACCATGACCCTTCCGGGTTCCTGGCCGTGTTGGTCCTGACCGGCGGGAGTGTAGCGTTGGATGGTGTTGATCTTGGAATCAGGGGCAAAGATGGAGACGTAGTGGTTTGCTGCCTCTTCGCCTTGGTCCTCGAACCAGAGACAAGTAGTGAGTTTTCCGAAAGACATGGTATTGAATTTTGTGTGAGTATGGTGTGGAGGACAAGAGGGAGAAATCACATCTTTTTTATAGACCTGTGTCGTCAATTGAACCAACACCGTGAACTCTGGTGGCTTATGCCAGGAGTATTGTTCACATATTGAGGCGTAAGACTGAGATCAATAATCATCAGGGGTTAGCAGATTGAGGAAATGCACAGACGAAGGCCTTCACATCACAACACAGCAAACTGTTGGAGCACCGTGAACAAAGACATTTGCTGAAAGCCACTTCATCTAGAGGCGTTAGCTATCGCATTATCGAACCAATTGTCCCTGCTGGGTCTGAGGACTCAGTGCGGGGAACGCTTCAGCTTCAGTAACACAAGCATAAGACGGAAGACAAATGTCCGACATGAGATTTTGCTGTTATCCATCCTGATAACATTCCATCCGCTTCAGCCTCGACCCCTCAAACCGTTTCGGGGCAGAGACGACGATGATGAATCGTGTGTTTGAAGCGTTGCTCAAGGGTTAAGGTTAAAGGGAACCTTCAAATACGAACCTTTTTATTTCTTCAGTTGATAAGCTCTGGCAAGGTTCTTGAGATCAGCTCTGATCGTTGTAATAAACCAATAACAATACGCATAATTCGTGTGGCTCATGCCCATGGTTCATGCTCACAAGCTCAGCATTAGTTTAGCTGCTTTAGGCCTGGCCCTTGTCAGGTTGCATCCCGTCGTTGAATGGTTCAACCTCATATTTCTGGTGTAAATGCACAAATGCCTTAGAACTCAGATCGTTCCTTTCCTTCCCGTCCCGTCCCCTAATCTAAACGACAAGGCGCTCGAATCTCCAAATTCTCACCCATTTTCAATTTCCCCTCTCTCAACACCCCCAAACCGTCACCACCAGGGACCATCTGCGACTCAAATGCTATTGAATCGGCAGAATCCTTACTTCTTACTCGTTACGAACTGGCCGTTTATCTTTAGCGAGCTCATCGATCTTCGTTAGTCTCGCCAATGCCTCACTTGGGATTATCGTCGTCACCACCAGCGTCATCTGCTTGTGCCACCCACATGCTGGTGCTCTGATACATACGCAACAACTCCACGCCAAAGCCCGCGATACGCTGAAAGTCGCAAGCCTGTCGCAAGCCTGCATTGATTTGGACCATCAATCTAGCAAGCCGCGAAATGTCCCGTTCAAGGCTCAGTGGTCTCGATGTTGATACATTCATCCCCTTTGATATTGTTCCCGTTGGGCAAAGCTGCCCACTTTATGTTCGACTGTTGCCACCTGGAAAATAAGGTTGTGAGGCCTCGCAACCAAAGGACCAACACCCATCTGGCACGATGAGTCAGGCACCTATGGGAGACCAACTTGGACGAGACCGACCAGTCATCGTATGCTTCATCCATTTTTGGAAGCTGCCTTGATTTATCTGATTATCTCACGCCCAGTAAGTGCGCACTATTCGGAAACAGAGATCCTTCACGGGGCTGTTAGCGACTTGAACGGTAGCAGCCTGACGCCTATGGAGTCCTAAGAGCCAGGGTCGGACAAGCCACTTCTAAGTGCACGTCACGGACTTGAACTTGGCAAATCCTGGCAGATGATACGGATCCTCCAATAAGCAAAGTTGGCTTAAACCCCAGAGACTGTGAACAAGATCACGAGATCCTATCGGAATGCATCTGCAAAGGATCCATAAACGCGGCCCGCACAGCCTCATGCCTAACTATACTATCTTCGAGCGAAGATCAGAAAAGGCAACGAATACGATTAATAGGCGGACACACAAGGGAAGTCTACTTGCGTGCTGTTCTGTTAGTCGTCGTCGTAGCCTTGCACTTCCCCACGCCTCCATTATGCGACGCCACCCAAAGAGGCACGGCGCGTGAGTCACGATTTTTAACGCTTCCGCATAAGTCCAAGGACTTTGCTTATTATGGGACCTACCGTATCGAGTCATCGTTGCCCGTTGTCTGCCTGGAGTAACTGTCAAATACTAATAAAGTCGTGTTCGCAACAAACTTTCGCCCAACAACTCGGATCTGTCGGCGCCACAATACTTGCTTTTGCTGAGCCACGCACACGCGATGTCACGTGCTAACTCTGACTAATCCTAGTACTCATCACATTCTTACTCCACCTTGTTCTACCCGTAGCCTTCCGCTTTTTCATACCAGAATTTTCAGGCCTCCAACCTTCAAGCTTCATTCATCATAACCAACCCGAACCGAGCGAGTAGTCATCGGCATAGCGATTTACAATTACGCCTCCTCTACCACTCAAAACCAACTCTCGCCTACGATCCTCTATAAAGCGCAGTCTTGCCCCCGACCACAGGCACAGCTTTTAATTCACGCGCCTCTCGATTACAAACTCCTGCGACCGCGGTTCTTGCGTCGCCTCCGATTGTCGCAAAGCAACATCAGTCACTCACAGGCACCATGAGTGTCGCATTCGAACCTCGTAACTTTATTCATGATGGGAGCTATCCCCCCATCGGTGACGACCACGATCATGGTGCGGATCAAAGATTTACAGACAGTGATGTCGCCGAGCAACTCAGTCACTACACAACCGAGGCGTCCATGCTTCCGGATTCCACAGGCGTTCTTGGAGATGATAGAGGGATGATGCCAGAGGATGCTGCTGCTGTCCAGGAAGCAACCCGACTCGACCTAGGACCCCACACGTTCCCGTCCCCGATCGAGGACGCTATGCAAGCACCATCACTCGACCCTCTACCCGACGACAAAGATCTTTCCCCGAGTATCGAATCTCCTCCTCCTACGTCTTCTCGAGTGAAGTCCATTCCAAAGCCCGAGAGAGAAGCGGTCAAGGGCGCCGACGGCAAGTTTCACTGTACCTTGGACGATTGTAAGGAAGAAGTCCGAGTATTTTCGCGCAAATGCGAGTGGAAGTAAGTTCCCACCCAATTTTTGCACTTGGTAACATTTTGCTAACTATTCTGCAGCAAGCACATGGACAAGCATGAACGGCCGTACCGATGCCTTGTCGAGGGATGCGAAAATCTCCCTGGTTTCACATACTCTGGCGGTTTGCTTCGGCATGAACGAGAGGTTCATGGCAAACATGGAGGACCCAAGAACACGGTCAACTGTCCTCATCCTAACTGTAAACGACACACCGGCAAGGGATTCTCAAGACAAGAGAACCTGAATGAGCACCTACGTCGGGTTCATACCAATCCTGATGGATCTACTCCTACCGAAATCGTTCAATCACCCGGCGACAACGACAGCGAAAAGACGGGCATGAAGCGCAAACGTCACTCGAGCGAGCAGGCCACTGAGGAGCTGACCGAACTCAGAGAAGAAGTCAAGCGCCTGAAGGAGGAGAATGAGAAGCTGAGGGCTGAGATGAACCAAAACTCGCAGCATTCTCTGTCTATGATGGCCCAGATCGCCGAGTTGCAGGACGCTCTGCGTGAAGGTCTCCCACATACCCTGGTTGCTCCCACTGCACAGATGATCTAGCATCCTATCTTGCCTTTGGCAGTCCCCAACTTCAACGGACCATAAGCAGGAGATCAAGGTCTGATGAGCATCATCACAAGCAGGAAAATTACTGATATTCTCGGGAAATTCATTCCTTGACAACTCCATCTTCTTTCACTCAACTTATACACACTCCACTCGGCGTTCGGCTTTATGCATGGGGCTCATGGCTTCACATTAAATATGAGTCCTGGCATGACTCTTTTCATTTTTACTCTCACATTTTTGGCACGGCGTTTATTCCAAGGTACTGGAACTGAAAGAAATGATATCCCCCTCCTGTTCGATACACAAGTACAATGCACACGCACACTTCACATGATCAATGAAAGAATGGCAGATGGATTAGGGGCTAGGAAACGGGACGTATACCAGGCAGTATGCATGAGAAATGAACCGATGGTGTCGGACGGTTGAGCTTTTTTATCTGTAATACCCCTGTAATATACTAGATGGATGCTATACATCCCTTTCTTCTCATATCTGAGCGCTATTAGAGTTCTCATGTTTCAAACCAAGCTCTTCGTCCTCTAAACTTTCCCTATGGACTTTCTTTTGTGCTCGTGATGCTGTGACTCTTAATTCCCGGAAACTTCGGTAGAGTGGCAAAGACACCACAAATTGCTTCGTAAGCTCATACCGATGCGACGCGGCTCAGCATGTCTTCCATTTTGAACCGCGAGTTCATGCACTATGTACCTATTCCCCATGAATGCAACCTTGACCCAAAATATACAGCTCCTGTCTTATCTTCTCTTCTTCTTTGGGTAGAAGTTTGAAACAGAATCCCAATCATGCAGCTCCACCTTGCCCGCTTCATATATACATTCGAACCAGGTCTCAAATGGGTACAATGTAAAGTTGGAACTTCTTTCAAGTAGACTTTCTCGTGCGCCGACAAAACCCGCATCTGCAACCCCTGCTCGTTCTCTAGACGGCCTGCACGTAACTTGCAGGCACACTTCCCGTGACGCCCGCCTTCTCGACCTCGACCCAGCCATCACCCGGGTCATCCTGCACGAGGACGAAGCGTTCGCCTTCAGCCATGGAGTGCTCTGACTCAGCCTGTGCCGTGTATTCGTACAGAGCTTCTACATAGCGGAGCTTCTTGGCGCCGCGCTTGGGCGCTACTGCGGGACCCTTCTTCTTGGTTGATGGTGCTAGGGAGGATGTTGTTGAGGTGGAATAAGTAGATGATGGTCGGGCTGCGGGAGCGGGAGCAGCCGGTGTCGTAACGGTGGTGAATTCGACATATGATGAGGGAACAAGACCTTCCTTGTAGCCCGCTCGAACCTTGACCCAGCCAGAGCCGTCTATAATACAATCAGAAGTCGTCACTAGGGTACCAGGGGTTCAGACTTACCGTCGGGTTCCAGCAGTACCACATCTCGACCATCTTGTACTGTAAGTTCACCGTCACCACTAGCTTCGAATGCATACAACATCTTGCCCTTCTTCTCCTCCTTTGCGCCACCATTTGTCTCGCCAGCGCCCGAACCTGTGATGTAAGCTGTTGGCGGAGGTGCCATAATTCTGTTCTTGCGCATGGTGCCGGATGACTTGGCCGAAGATATGCTTGGTCGTCCTGCGTCTGGCGGTGCTTCCTCCGATGGGCTAAGCTGCCCAGATATGGATCCTGATAGAGATGGGCGTGCTGAGTGAGAGCTTAGAGACGTCATAGTATTGGTACGGGTGAGTTCGGGTCCATCCGAAGCATTAGAATGCACCGATGTCATCGTGGCACTGGGCTTCAGTAGCTTGTTCGCGGCATCCTGGCGTTCAGCCTTGAGCTTCTTGCGCTCATCCTTGGACTGTTCGCCGGGGCAGTCAGGGGGCACCTTCATCTCACACTTGCTATGACATGTGTAGCCGCAGTCTCGACAATCGAAGCCTTTCGCGCTCAATCCCCAAATTCTCTCTCCACACAAGTCACAATTTGTGGGAATCTTGAACGTTTGACTCTTGAAGTTGTGGTTCTTGGCACCCAACGTCACATCACCCACCACAGATGTGATTGTCGATGTTTCGACCTCAGCCGTCAGTCGTTGACGGTCAATCGAATGCAGATCTTCCTGCATTGAGAAGAGTATGCGAACAACTTCCACCTCGTCCTTCTTCTCTTTTCCTTCCCTTACTCGTTGCTTTAGTTGTTTGAGACTTTCAACCTCTCTCCGCTTCTTATCGACCTCCCTCCGTAGTTCTCCTAGTTGCGACTTGGACTTGCCCAAGACGTTGCGCAAGAAGACCTTTGCGGTCTCGTCAACTATCATGGTACCATCATCGTGCCAAACAGGACTGGCCTCGAAATGCTTGTCGGGTGGTTCGTTGAAAGCTCCCATATTGTGTTGGATGTACATCATGGAGTCGAGATGGGGTAAGTTCCTCTGAATCTCGGTGCCTTGGTGCTGGACCATGCCGTTGCTTTGTTGCAGCATGTCAGACTCGAGGTTTGTCGCAACAGTCCAAAGACTGTTCAGCTTGGTCGTTCGAAACTCGCTAAGATCCTGTAGACTATCCATAACCTCGGGAACATATTCGTGGTAATATTTCTCCTTCTGCTTATTGGTAACATTGATCGCAATGATATAAGTGTTCTTGGCGTTGTTCATCTCGAATAGCTGCTGTTGGTAGGCATTCTGGGCCTTGGCCTTGTCATAATGCGACTCGGTCTTCTTACGCTTAGACTCGACCTCTTGGCAAACAGTGTCGTATTTACCCTTTGTCTTGGCGAGTGAGGCATACGAAGCATCGCGCTCCTGTTCGAGCTTGGTGGCATAGTCGGAGTGTCGTTTGCGCAATTCTTCGAAACGGCCGCCAAAGAACTTGAGCGGCTCGGCGACCTGGGAAATAAGATTGTTGGCGTATCGGTCATGTTCGTTGGCGCGGGATTCGAGCGTCGTAAGCTGGGTTGTCCATGTGGTCAAAGAAGCACTGTAGTTGTCGCACAGTGATCAGCGTATGCTTTCAAGCCAACTCATGGGGGATTGTGTTCGTACCTCTCGAGCGAGCCGGGCGTCATGGCAGGAGTGTCTCCTACACTGAGCTGGGCCGTCTTCTTGTTCTTCTTGTCAAAGTACTTCTTGGCAAGTGCTGTAAGCTTTGCGCTATATTCCTTCTCAATGGCTGCGCGCTCGCGGTAGAATTGCTGTATATCTTCAAGCCAGGCGATGCCATGGCCAAGCCATGCATTCGCGGGTTTGAAGCCATCCTAGGAAAATGTTTGTTAGCCATGCGAATGTTGGGAGAGCATGTGAATGGAGCTTCCAAAGCAGGCGCAAGACAAAAAGGAGGCCGCAATGATGCATCTTCAACAACAGGGTATCTTTATTCAAGCAGGCAACCAACCTTGAGCTCTGAGCCAAAGGTGGGCATCACGTCCACCTCAGCCATGATGGGCAACGTGTGTATTCAAATCGATCTCAGGAGCGAGGGGTAATCGGTCGGCGCGGATGAGACGGAGACATGTACGAGATCGCAGATTCGAGGCCAAAGATATATCGAGAGGAAACGGCCTGAGTTATGGAAATAAGTTTCGAATTGAAAGTTATTTGTAAAAGTGAGGTTATAATGGACAATGACAGCCAGCGATAGCGGGGGAAGATGAGGCGCAGCTTATGAGGATGCAGTATAAGGTAACTAAATGGAGGGTAACTTTCAATTGAAAGAGTTACTTAACTTAGACTAACGAAGAAGGAAGAAGGCGCCGCCGCACCGCGCCGCGTGGGCAGCCGATAGAACATGCCCGACTGAGTTTAGGCTCTAGCGTCCCTAATTTACAGCGTTGAGAGCCTAAAACCCCGCCAATGAAGAAACATTGGGGGCGCCCCCATCATTCGCCCCAGCTGCACGCCATGCTAGGTACCAGTAATTGATGGAGAGACTTTTGGAGCAAGCCCGAGATACTTTCAATTTAGGCTTGGGAAGACTTTGCCGATTTCCGGTCTTAGCCGCATAAACCTTTGTCAGAGTCGCATTCATGTAGGTACAGGCAGTTTGACGTTTCGACTCTTGAATTTGTTCTAGAAATGTGTCATGATGGGTATATCAGGGGTCGAATCGGGCATCACCATATCCAATTTATATCAATGCAACAGATCTAGAAACAAGATATATCCTTGCTAGATATACTAGTGGTCCTGTCTGACAGTTTCAACACCGCAAGATCAATACCCAGCAGCCAAGAAGTATTCAGACTCAGGGGCTATGATGACACAGGGTCCTCTATGACAATGTGCTTCAGAATATTTGGGCCATACATCTCCAAGGCAACACTCACCTTCCAGGACCCAAACCCAAGAAAAGAGAGACGCGTAAAACTGGCTGATAATCCACTTGGCAGTGGACATAGTTCGGCGGGTGGTCGGCTCGGATGGAAGCCGAACGGCCCCCGGGACATGGTCCAGCAGTAGCAGTAACAGTAGCAGTAACAGTAGTAGCACGTCATGTAAACTATTCCTAAAATTCCCCTATGCGAAACTAAAACTAGGTATCAGACCGTTGCTACTGTCTAAAACCGTTCTCTCAACTCTACTTCTTCATCATCATCAGTTGTTGTCCTTCTGTCATTGTCGTGTCTTTTCTTCTTATCAGCGATATACCTGCCAAGACCAAACCTCAATCTCACATAATTACCATGGCACTCACTCTCCAAACAGCCATTGACAAGAGCAATCCGCTCGCAGAGGCCATTATCGTGCCATCCAAGCCCAAGGCCCTCACCATCAGCTACTCCAACCTCGAGGCCGATGTGTCCGCCTTTCAGCGCAAGCTCGCCGATCTCGGCATCACAAAAGCCGCGCCTGTATCTATCGCGCTCATCAACTCGTACGAGTTCATCGTCTCTTTCCTCGCTGCTTCATGGCAGCGCGGTATCGCGGCGCCTCTCAACCCGGCTTATAAGCAGGATGAGTTTGAGTTCTACATCGAAGATGTCAAGAGCGCTATCGTGCTTGTTCCCAAGGGAGCTTGGGCTGCTGGTGCGGCCAGTGTGAAGGCTGCTAAGAAGTTCAACGCTGCTGTTGCTGAGTGTTATTGGGATGCTGCCAAGGGTGAGGTTGCGCTCGATGTCAAGGATTATGGTCTCCTCAAGGGTAAGAAGGAGAAGATTCTCACAGCTGAGCCTGATGATGTTGCTCTTATTCTTCACACCAGGTAAGTTCTCATGATAGCTATGATAAGCTCATAACTAACAAATTGACAGCGGCACTACGTCGCGACCCAAGGTGGTGAGTAGACTCACTTGAGATTCCCATTGACAGCTTATACTCACATGAATAGGTCCCTCTCACTCACCGTAACCTGACCCGAACCATGAGTATGCTATACTACATCCCATCTCACTTCATTGACTAACTCTTATTATAGACAACATCAAGAACACGTACCAACTCACATCCAAGGACCGAACCATGCTGGTCATGCCTCTGTTCCACGTCCACGGCCTTCTCTGCGGTCTCCTCGCTCCTCTCTTCACCGGCGGCTCCATGGTCGTTCCCACCAAGTTCTCCGCCTCCGAGTTCTGGACCGACTTCAACGCCCACAAGGCCAACTGGTACACTGCCGTCCCCACGATCCACCAGATCCTGCTCAAGAACCCTCCTCCCAGCCCCAAGCCCGAGATTCGCTTCATCCGATCATGCTCCAGCCCTCTGTCGCCTACGATCTTCCAGCAGCTTGAGGAGACATACAACGCCCCCGTTCTCGAGGCTTATGCCATGACTGAGGCTGCTCATCAGATGACATCCAACCCTCTCCCTCCCGCCAAGAGAAAGGCTGGAACTGTTGGTATTGGTCAGGGTGTTGAGGTTAGGATTCTCAATGAGCAGGGTGAGGAGGTTCCTCAAGGCTCCGAGGGTGAGATCTGCATCATTGGTGAGAACGTCACCAAGGGATATCTCAACAACCCTTCAGCCAATGCTTCTTCCTACCACAAGAACGGCTTCTTCCGAACAGGCGATCAAGGCAAGAAGGACGAGGACGGCTATATCATCATCACCGGCCGTATCAAGGAGCTTATCAACAAGGGCGGCGAGAAGATCAGCCCTATTGAGCTGGACAATGTCTTGACCCGTCACCCTAAGATCAGCGAGGCTGTCAGCTTTGCTATTCCTGACGAGGTCTACGGTCAGGACATTGGTGTTGCTGTTGTCCTCAAAAATGGCGAGAAGTTGAATGCTGAGGAACTCAAGGCCTGGGTTGCTGAGCGATCTGCCAAGTTCAAGGTGCCCAAGAAGGTGAGTTGCCCTGAAATATGCTTAATACGTAGGGAGTGGAAGTGCTAATAATGATTTAGATCTACTTCACCGAGATCATGCCCAAGACCGCGACTGGCAAGATCCAGCGAAGAATCGTTGCCGAGACAATGATGAGCGCTCCCAAGGCGAAGCTGTAAATGTGGTGTTTGTTTCACAGTCGCATAGATTTTGAGTTTTGAAGATTACAGGAAGGGGGTTCTAGAAGAAGTTGGGTAGAAATTGTTTCCAAAATTGATAAAGCATCGCTATTTAAATGCGGCTAAAATCGATTTATCCCACGCTATCTAGCATGTTTATTCCCTGGCCATGATGGTGACCAATGGCCTCACCCATATCCCCCTCGTTTTATATCTCGTCCCGTAAGATACTGGCAAACTCCTCAACATTAATCGCATAATATTCAGTATCTTTTCCATTAATCGTAGTGTCCATCATGGTCCGCAACCTCAATGATATCGTCGTCGTCATTGATGTACAACCGACTATCATTCCTCTTCAACCCAGGCTTCTCAGCACCCGGCGCCTGGACCTTTCTGCTCGTCACGGTGTGTCGCTCAACCCAAGCCGCTGTGCCATCGGCTGCCTCCCATCGCAGCGGTGCCTTGGTAAGTGAGTCCTTGGCGTCTCCGTCTGCAGGCTTGGCGCTCGCAGGGTCAACGCCAGCTTCTTGTGCTGTGTGAAGTAGAGCAGCGTTGGCGTCTTGAAGATCGAGGAATACAGAGTTGACTGTCACATTGGACTCTGTGTCGCGCTGGAGGAGGATATAGACTGAGGGAGCCATGATGGGATGGTTCCACAGTTTGTATGGGGATGGGAGGTAAGTGTGGTTTTCAGGTAGAATGTATGGCATAGGTTGTTGTGTGTAAATGTGTGCAATTGGTGAGACGCAGTGGTATGTTTGTTTGTTTGTTCAATTGTGTGAGTATGGCTGGGAAAAGAAAGAGGGTGAAGCTGAGATATTATATCACATTTAGATCCCACCTCATGCACGAGCCTCCACTGACACAATCCAATTGCCAGGTGACCGAACTAAGCTCTATAGATGTCTAACTTGGACCCCTCCCCCGCCAAAAATACCAATTGCGCGACTTCTTGCTTGTCATAAGTGGTGTGACTACACATAAGGCAAGAGTAGGGCCAAGATTAGCAAGCAAGACATATTGCCTATTCGATTCTTTTGGAGCCCGTTGCGGCCGAATTCACTCAGTTCATCTCGAGACTTGAGATCCCCGTGGGGGGGCGAATTACGCAGTACGGAGAACCAACGCCGAAGCTTCGGAGCTGAAGCGGAGCCAGCCCGGGTTTAACAACTCCGGCCCGTCCGGTAGTCGCCGATCGAAACAAGTTATGATGTAAATTTTGAACCCATGATATGAAAATTTCTGTGTCATAATGTCGAGGACTGAAGAAAAGATACAATTTCTGCCTTCACTGAGGTCTTCGTCCCCAGATACAGTGACCCCAGAACTCCATCATGGCACGATATATCCACCATGCCCATCTTACTAGCAAGGATATCACATAGCATGATGACATACGATCCAGACAGACCTCAACAAAACGAAAGAAATCCCATCATAAAGCTCAAGCCCATGACAGTATTACAGACAGGTTAACTCCAGTGACGTTGAGTTTTCGGAAAGTTTTACAATCTCGGGAACAAGACAAATCAGATTCGCCGAGTTTCCCGATGGCATTGACTGCTTAAAAACAGGGTCTCGTTGTTAGATCAGGGTCCAAACAGGTATTCGCTCGCTTAGCAGAGCTACCTGGAAATAAATACATCATCATTTGACCTCATCGATGGGGCACGGCTTCAGCTTTGTCTCCATTCTCCGTATATCGGCGATCTTCTGCCTTTTCATCATGAGTCAATTGCTCATGAGAACAGAGCCATGGGATGTCAAGGGGATGCAACAAAACTTAGGACCTCTGTCATAGGTGACAAAAAGCCTTAGGTAAACTTAGCATAATTTAGTATAGATTTAGAGGATCTTAGACTAAGTACATTTTTAGCACTTTGATTCAATGTCAGAAGTCTTCTTGCACTCCGAGGGATGTCTACCTATTTCTAATGAGAAGTATCGGAGCAGCCGGGCGCGTCTGAAAATGATCATGATTTATGCTCGACAAAAGAGACTGCTATTACTAACAAAAGATGAACTCTATATTAATATACAAACATATTCTCCTCCCACTTACACCCGCATCCTTGGTTGAAGTCTTCAGACCAGAGTCTCCATTACAAACAATTATATCAAAATACCGAATCCTGACCAATATGATAGACAATGCGCTCATCACTACGCATCTATTAGTCACCTTTGGATCTCGTACTCGTCACCAACTGGAAGAGCAGAGTCAAGTTTCTGGATCTCATGCTTCAAATTTCGAGTCATAACTCCAACCAAGAGGAAGATCGTTGTAATCAGCATCTCTGGTACAACACTTAGGCAGACTTGAACTGCTTTCGAGGTCAAGAAACCTGAAGTTGGATGTGAGATCTTGAGCTGGAGATATGCGATACCATATGCAAGGCGCAATCCAAGGAGAGGAAGGTTGATGAAGACTGTATACATGAGCTTGGCAGTGTCAGTATCCACGTTTCGATCCTGGTGATGGTAAAGAAATCGACTTACTAGCTTGCCACCGCGAAAGGAAGATACACGGTTGTTTAGAGCTGATTTTTGACACTTTCCAAGAGACCACAGAGCCCAGATCGCGAGAAGCAACCATGCTAATGCAATGAGTGCAGAAGCAACATGGAGCAAGGTCTTGTTGGTGGAAACAGAGTCGCCATTTTGTAACCCGACAACAGACACGATGATAAGTGCCATAGCTGCTCCAACTAGACCATGATACTTGATCTCGAGAATGATATCGAGTTTCCTGTTGAGTCTGGGGTTTGTTCCACGTCGACTAAACAATTGCTAGTCAGTCAAGTCAGAGAGCAGTGGCAGTGCTTGATACTCACGCCTCGTGTAAGATTCCAGAAGCAGCCAACAGCAAAGGGGAAAGGCCAATACTGTTGAGTATAATTGACCCAGTTGAGCTGTTGGATTCATGAAGACCAATACCGCCCGTGGCAATTCTGAGTACACAGAAGATTTGTACGTAGAGCCATCCTATAATTCCAGTCTTTCCATGCTTGAATAGACAGTACAAGGCAGGCTGAAGGAGAATAATGTAAATGGCCAGTTTAGCCGCTGAGATAGAGTCAGTCATTTCGAAGGGAGGAAACAGGTTGAGATGGTTGTAGGTAAGTTGTGATAACTATATCACGGTTATTCCTACACTATTATACTATTTCCACAACTCCATGTCTGGCTCCCTCTTCAACACTGCCTTTCTTCCTTATGGAAGTCAATTTCGACGTCGAATCCCAATGAGGAAACGGATTCGACGAGATCATCTCTCGGCCAATCATACGTAACCAGTAGCAAGTGTAAGCGATGATGACAATATAGTGGCGGAGTTACATTTGTTTCGACGAAACATAACTAACAACTTAAGGTTCTCACGTAATTTCATATCAGGCAACATTCTCAATTGCCGCTGTTATATTTCATCCCTTCAAAGGTACAACTTGCTCCAACAATGTTTTCTTTGGCCAGTCAATTGGACCCTGTCATTCTTGGGGCACATTCTGGCAAATTGCTCGAGGCTCCCCAAACGCGGAGTCGCCTATCCACCAGCTCTTGCTGGCCGTTGATAGAAGGGCGAATTAATGTGCGAGTATGATGAGGGCCCTTGGCCGAAGCTTTTGTACCATATCGGCGAAGCGTTTACGTAGAAGCATAGGAAGAACGATGAGTTTGCAGCAAACGCTCCTCGCACTATGTTTCTTGCTCCTCATAGTCTTCCATATTCCCTAATAAACTCAATGCTCCAGTATAGGCGACTTCTGTCTCAGAGTCCCATGGCTTCTCTAACTCATGGGGTTCCTCACGACTAAGTAAGTATTTCCAGTCTCGACGCATTTGTGGCTATAAGTGACGATCCTACCCTAAAGACATGGGAAACTTTACTTCGTCTTATTTTTTGAGTAGGCCACTCCCAGATCAAATGACTATACTGTCATTGAGACTGATCTAACAGCATTACCTTCTAACAACCAACATACATTTGCTAGTACTTCTGACCCTTGAGTAGGTCTCCGAGTACCTCACAATTGGCCCTTGACCTCACTACATCTGCGAATCCAAGTCCTAGCAACAAGAACAAACCCCAGCCTTGGAATTATAAGCCAAGACCCGATAATCCACTACATGACCCCAAAGGCGCACTATCATCATCAACTCCTACGCCCTTCAAAACCTACCCCACCAATCACGGCAATCACTCCCCCGCAACTCGGAGCCCATCTCCGTATCTCCTCATCCTTCGCTCTATACATAAATACAACATCACCATAACCCAAAACATGAACTCTCGTCTTGCATTCTCACTCTCTAGAGCTAGAATTGCACCTCGCTTCACCACAATCCGAACAATGGCTTCCTCATCTGTTACCGTTCCTCCCGGAAAGTACGAGTTTCTCGTAGTCGTCCATGACAAGCCTAATGTTCGGGAGAAGAGACTCGAGGTTCGAGGGTGAGTTTTGTTGTGACTTTAGATTATATATGACTTGCTAACAGGCCCAAGAACTCACTTCAAGAACATGGTTCCCAATGTCGAGAATGGAAGCTGGAAGATGGGAGGCGTGTATTCTCTAAGAGCTGGACCCTAACAAGGAGACTAATGCTGTGTCTAGGTGCCATTCTAAACAGTGTTCCAAAAGATGATAGTGTCGACAGCCTCGACTTTGCTGGCAGTACCCTTGTCTGCATCGCTGAATCCGTTGAAGAGGTCAGAGAGCAACTCAGCAAAGACATCTATGCTACATCAGGCGTCTGGGACATGGACAAAGTAAACAGAACATGAATCCATTCGAGAACAATTTGCTAATGTGATATACAGGTCCAGATCTACCCCTTCAAGGCCGCTTTCAGAATGAACTAATACACAAAGCCAACACCACTACCATAGACTCACGATAGAGACCCTTTTCAAAACCGTGAACTGATCCTATTTACGCTAGTTATCATGACCCGCTACCATGATGTCCCTGTTGTCCATCCGTCGATTGCTGAAACCTCGAATCTTTGTGATCCTTCGTTCCCTACCGCTTTGCTAATACCAGCCCTCAACAACCCCTGCATATCGATGTTATTACCAGCTCAATGAAAGCGAGCTCGAGCTATTACCAAAACCCGCGAGGAAGAGCTATCTGACCTATAAAAATTCCAATTCCAATTCAAGTGATAGTAAACGCCATCGTACACTGATATATCCATGCTCCTTTGGTATGGCCTGCCACCAAATCATGCGTGGTTTAAGCTTCGTTGCCATTTAAGCCATTCTCAGCTGCTTCTTCGGCTGCAACTCTCAATTCGTAGTTGAGATCAAAGCATTCGGCCAGCAATTCTGTAACACTGCCTTGTCCTTCGGGGATGTCGCCATTTACCACAAACTTGCCGTCAACTTTCATGTTATCCAGGGAGTTAAGCTGTTCAATGTTAGAGAGGTCCATGTTGTGCCACGGTCTATCCACATACCTTCATGCTGTAGGGGTAAAGCTCCCGCACAGAGGATACACCCCCATTCTTCTTGACCTCAACGAGGCAACGCTTCAGTGTCTGCAATTGGTTGTAAACAGGCAACAGAGCTTCAGACACTGGTTCGGATGCCAGCATAAATGAGTAGATGTACGCATACGACCGTCGGATCAGGTACAGCAAAGTTCGCTGAGTCCAGAGATCAGCTGGTCGCCCCCGCTCGTCCCACCAGTTTCCGTTCTGTCGGCTCTCATCAATTCTGTCAAGTTGCCGTTGGAAATCGTACAGATCTGTCTCTCGGAGCGACCAAGCTTGTGTAAGAGAAAGCTTCTCGAGGTTGTTGCGAATTTGAATGAGCTGGTCGTAGATTGGTCGCCATTGGTCAGCTACTTCTCCTTGTCTTGGAATGGTCAGTACATTTCATAATAAAGAGACGTCCATCTTACCTCTCAAGAACCATGTCCGACCAGCGGACGCAACGGTGGTACAAGTCTCGAAGCACTTCACCTCCCTCCTCTAGAGCTCCATCCTCGGCGGTAAACGTGCCGCCATTGTGCTTTTCGCCAATCTCCAAGATTTGGTTCCGTAGCTTCTTGACTTCGGATGTTGAGAACTAGTCAACGTTAGCACATCTCGGAACATTCCAGTTGATTCCAACCTCGCTTACCTTGGACTTGGTGTTGGCCAACGAGATCGATCGCAAGATCGAAATGAGCTTCTCATGAGCGTCCAGCAAGTATTCTGGCAATCGCTCTAATCTCTTCTGAAGTCGCGACAAGGTTGAGTTGCAGAGCGCAACGCGGTTCTCGAGTAGTGCAAGCATGTATGGAGGGTGTCGCTTGTCGGGTGATGGATCAGTGGCAGCATCTTTAATGCTTTTAGACAGATTTTCAAGTGTAGACTGGATGCTTCCGAGATCCTTGGCTGAGTAGAGCTCGGCCTCAGTGAGGTGGTCAAGTAGTCGTTTGACAGTTGAGGTCATAGCGTATGTTGCCGGTGCCTCATTGTTTCGTCCGATGGTAAGATAGAATAGGGATAAGAGTTGGAAGCAGCTCTCCAAGACCTTATCCACTGGGAACGAACTTGTTAGCATACTCGCGTTTGGATGCGACAAAGACGGTGACATACATCTGTTCTCCTCCTTATCGCCTGTTTCGGCGCGCACAACCGCCAGCTCCTTAACCTGGACCATGGTCTCATCAAACAACGGCATGACATCTTGAGTTCGAATGTAGTTTGTGCGATCCTGCTTCAGAAGGAGTAGGCGATCTCGGACCAGCTGTAGCTTCTCGAGGATAGCTTGCTCCCGGGGGTCCCGCGGCATTGGGATCGCTGGAGTCTCCATGTTGATAGATGCCGTTTCCGAGCTTCTTATGGGGGTGTCGTCGTAGAGATTTATGTGATGTAAAGGGTTGAAAGAGTAGTAGTCTGTCACTATTGAGCTTGGAAATGTATTGGCTTGTTGTCTGTGCCTTGCGCAACGTCTCCGAGGCTCCGAGTGACGAAAGTCGACGAGTGGCGGCGGGGCTCAAGATCCAGGGAAGTTGAGTCGACTTTTGGTGGGGAGGTCGTGATGAACTAACTCACGTCGGCGCTATACAAGTCACAAGATATTAATTAAGCGGTGGATGAAGAATGATAGTCTGGAGGGAGAATGCGGAGACAAGAATGCAATGGAAGATGAAATAGTTGATGACGGAAGAAGTTGACTAGCGGATGGTAGATCGTGGAGAAAAGATATCACGGTTACAGTTCATTCAGTTCGGTTCAGCTGGACCTGCCCTTCTCTGCCTCGACCAAGAACGGATCCGATGTTGTCACTTAGTGGAAGGCCTAGACCGACCCCTCTATCAGGTCCTCCACTGCAGTGACTTCACCTAACGTTATTAAGTTATCATACGCGATACGCCCTACGTCTATGCTGCGGCGGCATTGAGCCAGACGGCAACGGCTAAGCTGTTTGCTAGTGGGGGTTTCCCAACAAGTGGGCAAGGGAGAGAGAGGAGGAGTTGATAGAGGATTGGTCTAATCATTGGTTAAGGTAGGTATTTATCAGACATCAGTTAGGTTGAATACCATCTTATTCACTCAGACAATTATAGGCCTGCAGGCTATACAGTCTATGATGATGAAATTGTAATTACTATCATGATCATATCTTTACAAACAATGCTCTTATGATGTCTGCTATCTGTTAGGTTTCCCAAAGGTGGGGTAAAAAGCGCCGCAATTCACAGCATTCTTGGAAACATATTTCATTGGTTCGTTGACTCGCACCCAATCAAAGGCGTGACTCACTCTCTCGACACCCACGGAGCGGATTAATTCATATCGATCGCTCCAGCCTCCACTTTTCCTTTAGGTCTTTGAAGCCCTCCAGCCGAATTTCGACCAGGATTTGTGGTCTACCATTTGGTGATATTCCGACTTCAAACTACAACCGACTCGACTTCGTGCAGACTTTACACTCTCCCACCCGCACGTCAAAATCATTCACAATGTCTCACGCCGAGCTCGCTTCGTCCTACGCGGCCCTGATCCTCGCCGACGACGGTGTTGAGATCACCGTACGTTTTAACCCCGCGATTCTGTCGACGTTTTGTGTGTGCGTGAGGTGATTGATAGCTAACATCGTCATCGCGACTTTTCAGGCCGACAAGCTCCAGACCCTCATCAAGGCCGCCAAGGTCGAGGAGGTTGAGCCCATCTGGACCTCCATCTTCGCCAAGGTACGAACCGAATAACTCCAGCGATTTTCATGCGCCCATGTCCAGGACTTCGATTTTCTGACGGATTTTATTTGAATAGGCTCTCGAGGGCAAGGATGTCAAGGACCTTCTCGTGAACGTCGGCTCCGGTGGTGGTGCTGCCCCTGCCGCCGGTGGTGCCGCCGCTGCTGGTGGTGCCGCTGATGAGGCTGCTCCCGAGGAGGAGAAGGAGGAGGGTATGTCTGCCCGCGAAGCACGACGACTGACTGCGGATTGCTGACAACCACTACAGAGAAGGAGGAGTCTGACGAGGACATGGGCTTCGGTCTCTTCGACTAAGAAGTTACGCCGCTACGACTGTTTCCTTGTTCTTTGTACTTCGACTGCATGGCTTCGGGGTTTCCAATCGATCGATCATACAGGATGGAGAGCGGGCACTGTAACCTGCGCCCTGGACAGAGTAGCTTCTTACATACGATGCTATGAGGAACGCACTCAACGGAGTTTCGCGGAGGGAGAATTGGTCAATTCATACGGCTCTGATAAAAAAAAAGTCCCGCCATGGGTGGTTTGAGTTCAACTGGGTTTTCTTCAAAGTGTGACTATATCGCCAGAGTGCCAGCGACTGTGATTTGTGATCAGGACGAATGTTGTCCTCTTATCTGCTCTAACTCTACCTAAAGGACTTTTTTCTGTTCTTCGTAGTACTACAGATTCATCTCCCATGTCCCCACCAACGCCGCGCCATGCACAATCTTTCATGTCTACGTCAGAAATCTATTTGACGATCAGGACGGATGACGGAACCAATCCCGCTTCCTTCAAGGTCTTGGAAAAATCGACGTCACCCTCAAAGGTCTTGCGAGGGAAAGTAGTCGTAAAGCTTGATACAGCATTCCCCGTTTCACTCTGCAGCTGTTGCGCCAGTTCGAACAGTGTCGTCTCAGCAGGCAGAGTCTTGGTGATGTTTCCGCCGTCGGTCTGCAGTCGGAGTCGGGCTTCACTGTGGTTGCTCTTGGGCTTAGATGCGGCCGCGACAGCAGCAGCGCCACCAGGAGTAGCAGCCTCGACCTGAGGAGCTCGACCCTCACGGGCTGCCTTGGCCTCCTCTGCCTTTCGGCGTCGCTCAGCTTTGTCGGCCTCGATCTTTGCCTTGATGCGCCTCTTGGCCTCCTGATCCTCGAGCTTCTCTTGTCGCTTCTGGGCTGCTTCCTTGACTGCTTGCTTGCGGGCCAGCTCCTCCTTGGCTTCCTGGCTCTCCTTAGTAGACTTTTGGCGAATTTGCTACGACATGTTAGATTGAGTGAATGGCGTGACTAGATGGATTCTGTTACCTCGTTGCGCTTGTGATCTTCCTTGTCCTTGACAGATTGAAGCGCTCTCTTGGCGGCGAGGCGCTCGCGAAGTTGCTCAAGCTTGGCCTTCTTCTCATCTTCAGTTAGAGGGGCAATCTCTTCTGTTGACTCTGAGAAGTCAGTATGCTCGCTGTAGTCTCAGTCAGCCAAGCATTCTCCAGTAGATAGTTGTGTCAGGTTGGCATACGTCTTGGTCGCGTGATAGGTAGCCAGATCATGGTTCTTGAATCGCTTCCCACAGTCATTGCAGATCAATGACTTGACAGTGCCAGTCTCAAGCTCTGCGATCTTGGCTTCCGTGTCCTCCTCGTCATCATCCTCTTCCTTCGCAGCGGCAGCAGCCTTGATCTCATCAATAGGCTTGTCCTGATTATCCTCAAGCCACTGAAGAGCGCCCTGAACTACTAAAGTTAGCCTGAGACGAGTCATCTGAAAACATGTGACTTACGGCCTCCAGTCTTCTTGACGGCAATCTCAGCACGCTCCTTGTCAAAGCCCATATCGAGCAGGGTTTCGAGGTCAGAAGGCATATTGGCGGTGTTGTTTGTAACAGTTGGTGATAGTGGGGTTGGATGAGGGGCAGCTGTTGATGAGTTGAAAAGATGAGGATTCAAGAAACAAGAAGAGGCGAGATCTTGAAGATTCGAGTATCAGCAAACTGGTTGGATAGGCAAAAAAATCCAAGTCGTGAATAAATTCAAGGTGGAATATACTTTTGCACTGAGTTATCCTTTGATGCTGGAACCAAAGCTTAGGTAGGTAAAGCCCAAGAACGTCATTCAAGCCGCTGCCTCAGTGACGTCGCCGGGTTTACTACGGTTAAGCACGGGCGTAATCATGACTGAAATTCCGACTTAGTGATTTCTCTCTTTCTCATGATGGATAGTACAACTCAAGACTTTATTTCCCACAGTTCAACATACTGGAAAACTCGAAAATCTAGGCTCAAACGCACAAATATCTACAAGAGACAAGCTTCCCGAAACCACAGACTCACAAACTTTATATATGCAAATGAATCTACCGATTCAAACAAGTATTATCATTAAATGGGCTCGCTAATGAGCTTTGGGTATCATCATAAGTTCATGCCGTCTATATCTAACCTCGAAACAAGTTCTTAATCCTCCTGCAACCGTCTTCACCACTGAAGAGGCCAGCTACCGTGCTTTCGAGCATAGGCCTCTCCGAGACGATTCAGCACCTCTCGCGAAACATCTTGATGGTACTTCCTGCACCAGTCGTTGACTTGGTTTCCTTTGAGAGACTCTTGGTGAGTAAGAGTCAGATATCGGTGTAGGTATGCAACTGCATCCTCCATATCATCGGCTCGGATGTTATCGTAGAGACTGTTGAGTTTGCTGCACAACGCATAGTCCCACGGGGCAGCGTAGACTGTCAGACCGCCGTAGTTTCCGCGATGCTCGAATATGACTTCATGCTGGTCCTTGGTCGATTGAAGAATATCAACCTGGACATTTCGAGGCACGAAGAATTGCATCGAGTTGTTGAACCACTGCTCTCCGAGAGTTCCTTGAGCCTTCTTGTTGGCGAAACTGGCAGCATTGCTGATTGCGATGTACTCTTTCGAGGCAGGATCTTGAAGAAGGAACTCGACGTCAGGAGTTGTCTCTCTGTGACGCAGATAAAGTGTGTTCACAACACCGCCAACGGCAGCACACTTCACGTATGTACCACATTCGTTCAGGTACTCGGCCATATGCTGGAAGGCGTCGATGATCTGCTGTCGACTCAACTCTGAGGTTTCAGGGAAGTCTTGAAAGATAGACGAGGGAGCCATGACAGAGCCAACTGAATGGCTTGAGAGGGTCACAGGACGGATAGGTCGAGACTCCATCTCGAGGATGTGGCGAGAGTTGTTGCAGCCCATGATGAAAGTGGTGAGAGTTGTGCAAGTGTAAGTTGAAACAATATTGGGTTAATATCGAGTATTATACTGCATGAGATACGAGAGATCTTCTAGATATCGTATAAAGAGGTGATCTCGTCGGATTCCGTCCGCCTGACTCTGGAGATCTGTTCGTATAAATACCAGAGCCAAGTGCCGAATAGCCCTACTGCACCCTTCAAGCCGGGAGTAGCACACACACATTTGCGCCATAAGCGATTGTTCCAGAAGAATTCAGTCAGCCGCAGGATGATTCTCTACTCCTACTGTAACGTAGGAGCAGAGAAATGGAGTAGCCGCCCGTGGCACCGCCTCGTGTCGATCAAATACGAGGGTCCTACCCGCAGATGGCGTTCCTGTGAGCCTAGCTATCCACCTTTTTGTTCAGTTTAGGGGACTGTGGTAGGCTGAGTCTGACTTATCCGTAGCGTCGGAATTCAATGTCTAGGATATTTTTAGACGTCTTTTCCCTCGAACAGTTGCTAGGCTAGTTTTAAGTGTGAGCGAGCGGTTGGTTAACATGTCGTGATATTTAGTCAAGTCGTTCATCGCGCCAACCGCGAAGGTTCATCAATAGGACACTCCCGTGCCTGAGTTGAGCAATGTTTTGTGATGTTTGTAACACAGCCCAAGCCTTATAACTACCGACCGCCACCGCTCACGAGCTGACCACGTTCTCGTCAGCTTTTAGAGTGAATAAACTGCACTGTAGGTTTCACCACTGCGAAGAATTTTCGTTCTGGAGTTGCACAGCCTGTCGAATCTCAGATATTCGAGAACATTCAACGAAGCTGGCTTGGGCAGTAACTTCAGTCGCAGAAGAACTCACCGATCCAATGATTGTTATTGACCCAACACACTGGCACCTGAGCCTTGAAGGGGCCTTTTCATATACCCAGGCTCAAGAATAGAACGTAAGAAAACTCGAGACCTCTATTGCGAGTGACGAGAGTGCTCAGGCAAGTTCAAATAAGCTTGGAGACTTGCTGAACAGCTATTATAGTCCTCGGGTCAAATGGTCTCGAGCTTCTTTGGTTCACGTTGCAGACAAAGACACATTCTCCCCACTCATTCGACAAACATTGGAAAGTCTTGTTCCTTTGATGACCCCAGACCACTAATGCAACTTACTCTCCACACAAGAGATCACTATACTCATCCCTTGTCTATTAATGTTTCAATGAATATGGAGGTGGGTATCAAAACTGTTCGAGGTTGTTTGCCAAGGGGAGGCAAGAAAACTTAGGACCTCTTATGTAAGTAATAAAAAGACTTGGGTAAACTTAGTATATCTTGGTAGGACTTTAGACTAGTTTATTTTGGCACCCTAATTTAATACCAGAGGTTTTCTTGCGCCCCGGGTTTTCAAATGCTCAACACAGAATAAAGAGTTCATGACGGCTGCGCTAACGGACCTGCCAAGCTCTGACGCTGCCTTATTATTTATGCATTTGCCTCGGTCCTCCACATCTGTTCTCGAACCATGTGCCATGATGCCCTCACTTCCCTGATTTGAGACACTTAGCCATTTAGCTGCTTACCAATACAAGGACCTAGACCCTTTATTGTGGATGGCAAACGGAGAATTGAAAAGACAGTGGATAACTGCAGGACAATGGAGTAAACAGCAAAGGTAAAATGCAAAGATGACGATTGAATAAGAATAAGGTGGCTTCATCAGTGTTCAATCAAAGGATATCTATGAAATCAATGGCGGCGAGGTCCAATAGTGACTGATAGCGGAGTTTAAACCCCCTGGTGGCTCGTGCGCCCTGTAGCAACCACCTGAAGTTGAGCCGACTCAACTGGGAATAGGGCGCCATAGCAGAAGCAATTACGTCGTAGGAGATCCCCAAGACACAAACCAACGTCAACCTGCCTTCCACTCCCCTTCCAGGTGTAGACTACTCGACTCAACTCAACACACTCCACTACTAGTAATCTTTCATTTCGTCACCAATTTCTTTCTTCTCCCACGCGACCAACTTCCTCAAATCTTATCGACTCGGTGCCGCCTCGTGTCGCTATACTTAACTCACCTTTAATCAAATTTCCCCCCTTTGCTAATCAACGAACGGCATTTCATACTGTACTCTACCTCCCGTTGCCACGTTTCCACTTGGTTACCGCCGACGAACCATCGCGCGATACCACAAACCATAACAACTTTTGCATTTTCTTACCGCCGCTACGATAACAAGCCAAAATGTCGGTCGATATCGAGCCATTTGAGCTGTCCTTTAGACGTGCGTGATCTGTGATGGACGATGGCGGGCCTCCGAGGATTGACATGATTGCTAGGCCCCTTCACCACCGAGGTCTCCCAGACCTTGACACTGAAGAACCCCAACCCTACCCCCGTGGCTTTCAAGGTCAGTCGATCAGCAATTCTCTTGCGACGGCTTTACTAACAAGAAGAACAGGTCAAGACCACTGCCCCCAAACAGTATGCTGCCCCTCTAACCAAGCCCTTCCGATCGCATACCTGACGTCTCCCAACTAGATACTGTGTCCGACCAAATGCAGGCCGCATCGAGGCCGGCCAGAGCTTCGATGTCTCTGGTGAGTCTTCTGCTCCTTCAAGCGCATTGCGACAGCCGTTAACGATCACCTAGTCCTTCTCCAGGCTATGAAGCAGGATCCCGCTCCTGACGCTAAGTGCCGTGACAAGTTCCTTGTCCAATCCGCCCCCATTACCGCCGATAAGGAGTTTGCCAGCGTTGCCAATGTCGTACGTAGCCAATTGACCTCAGAATCCGGACTGTAAAACTGACAAAATCACCAGCTTGAAACGACTGACAAAGCCCACCTTGTCGAGCGCAAGATTCGAGTCAACTGGCTCGCGGCTGGCGATGCCGACCAAGCTCCTAACCGACCTTTGTCCACGCCTAACAAGCAGGCTATTGCCAACGGCGTAAGTTTCACCGACTCGAATTGGAATTTGACAGTTAATGGTATAATCTAGATCAACGACACTCCCGACGTTTCACGTACATTTTCTTCACCTGGCGTTCGAGACGAGTCGCCCTCATCCTCGGCAGCGCCCCCTCCTTATCAATCACCCAAAGAATCCGCCTATGAGGACGAGAAACCCAAATCTACCTACGAGGACTCCGAAGTCAAGAGCACTATTGTTCAAGCTACAACAGCCATCAAGGAGACTGCAGAGCTGACCTATGAGGAGCTCAAGGCTAAGCTTGCCCAGGCCGAGCAGCAGCTTGTAGCTCTCAAGGATAGCGGTCTTCGACAGCGCAACGTCAAGTCCGCCTCCGGCGATGATGACAAACGACCGCTCGCCCAGACAGCCCAAGCTGTCACCCAAACCGTCGAAGGCGTTCCTGTGCAAATGGCGGCCATTCTTTGCTTGGTCAGCTTCTTGCTTGCCTACTTCTTCTTCTAGAGATAAGGAAGAAGTGACAGCCCTTGGATCTTGTCGACAAACGAAACTAATAGACAGGCTTGACGACGCTCATGAGAACTCAGCCGGAGACTTGGGGTCCCCGGATGCATAAATCTTCAAAGTACGGCGAGAGCATAGGCTCAGGAAGCATATCATACGATCGGCGGAACACTGCAGCATTCACAGCTCACTACGAATCGAAACCCACCTGGAAGGGGACAGTGGACCATGTTTCTAGGCCAAGCCGGTCTCGGTCAGCTGGGCTTCGAACTCCTTGCAGCTGGGGATGAAAGTTTCGCAGAGGAGTCTAAAAGCGATGGGAGGAGGATGTGGCTTCCGAGGCGGGAGCTTTGACTGTACACTCTTACCTTGAGCCTTTCGTGGCTCTCGTATTTTCTTGTGTCGTATTATTCTGTTTCCGTTAACTGATAAATTTGGAGTTCTAACTTGTATCTCTCATCGACTCTCCTTTTCATCATTTGTGTCTCCCGGTCATTTTGCATGCTTAGCCGCTCAAATTTACATATTACGAACTGAAAATCTGGAGTCGTTACACAGAAACCAAATGGTGATAGCTCGTTAGGTCGCAGAGTCGGTCTCTTAGTTTCGTGATCGCTCAAAAGATTGTATTTGTATTTTTGTCCATACCCTAAAACGCCATGCAATACCTGTGTTCTATGGTACCTTTGTCTGAATCTATGTTGCATAGCTCAGCCAAAAAGTGACCAAAAGCAGCAAATTCTCGAGTTGGCCATGGTCTTGATATGCCACACCCCGTATCAAATATCAAAACAGCTGCATTACAACGAATTCTATGTACTTTTGCGTTGCTTCTAAATCGACTCGATCTCAGACTGCTTCCAGTCGGCAACAGCACCGCCACCGACAAGGCGTCCACCCTGCTTACGCTTGACGCGACAGCTCATGCCAACATTCTCATCGAAAATGAAGCGCCAGATGGCATAGCACCAGCTCTCGTGGCGGGGCAGGTCATCATAGAACTCATGAGCAATCTCGCGCACCTTGTGGAGACGAGTCCAGGGTACTGCGGGGAAGTCATGGTGCTCGTTGTGAAGACCAACATTGTAGGTGAACCAGTTAAGGGGTCCATAGTAAGAGAAGGTCTCGGGAACGGGGATCTTGTTCTCCGGGTCGCGAGCGGAGGGAGCAACGGTCTCGTACACGTAGTGCTCGGCGATGAAGTGGCCAGCCAGAGGGTGAAGACTGCCGGCCAAGAAGGAGGAGAGCAGCAGGTAGAGGAGAGAGTTGACAGAGGCGTACTTCAGGAGAACGAGATCAAAGGCGACCTGGACAGCGATGTTGAGGGCGTGAACTCCCGTCAAAGGTACGCGGTAGACGGCCATGGGTCGCAGGGCGTAGAAGAAGATCTGGAAAGTGCAGAAGAAGGCCTTTCCGAGAATCGAGTCCAGAACGAAGGCCTCGAAGGCTGTGGGAAGATCGGTATCAAGGCCATCGACGCCGAGGGACTTGTGGTGGGTAAGATGGTATGGCTACAGAGCGTTAACATTATTTCAGACATCGAAATGAGATCTGGGCCACAAACTCGGAATGAAGCGCTGTAGGGAATACCAATGGGAAGGTTGGCAAAGATAGCGATCAGACGGTTGAGGCGAGCACTTCGGAAAGCCAGGTTATGGGAGATCTCGTGGATGGCGAGGAAAAGGTTCTGGTTGGCAGTGGCGCCAAAGACGTAGGCGACAGCCCAGAACTTCCATGAGAAGAAAGGAGTCGACTGGAGCATCCATGCGAGGAAGACCTGAAGAGAAACGACACCGAGGACGACCCATTTCGTGAGAGGCTCAGGACCGCAGAGCTTGGTGATCTGTAGATGGAGGCTAAATTAGCGACATGACATGACACAGCGGGGCCAATCAGCAGAGCACGAACCTCAGGGTGAGCCTTGATAATAGCCAGACGGCGAGTTCGATGAGGCTCCTCAGTGTATGTCCAGAAGAAATCGTGGCTCTTATCAGCACCTTCGGCTGCCGCAGGAGCTGGGTTTGGGCTATCGCCCTTTGCCCTCGAAGTGACCGTGGATGAATTCGTCGCAGGCATCTTTCCTTCGATGATTTGGAAAAGGTGAAAGAAAGTCTAAACCCCCGAAGAACAAAAAGTGCAAGGACGGTTGAATTAAAAAAGAATGTGATACATTTGCCTCCTTGGTAGCTGCGGCGCGGGAAACAGGGGGCAGAGAAAGCTACGTGGAAGGCGGTGAAAATCCAGGTCCAAATGTTAATTGGGAATCTGGCCAATGATGGTTTCGTTAGGGGCTAGATTTGGCGGGTGGGGGAGAAATTCAGGGGACCAAATGGATGGTTGTTGAGGGGTTCAAGAAGCGGGGGGATGTTCAGACCATTCAGAGAGGCGAATTGTATGGCGTGGCATTTGAGGTCAGCTTTAATTGTGTGTAACTATCATGAGCAATTGAGTGGCATTGCCTAGCAGTGATAGTTTTTATAACATCAATTTTCACTGCGCTGAATTGGCTACATTACTATTGCTTCTCACTCCAATAATGAATCAATAAATATCTACCTAAATAAAAACCTCTTTATCCTTTGAATAAAGTTGTCGAACGAGGAGAGGGGAAATGGTTCGAGTGGTGCCATTCGGGACCGTCAATTTCCGTTGATAAACACCAGGACCATACGATTATTCGGTATTTGTTGGAAACTCCCTGGCTCTATCTCTCTCGATTCTGCTGGCGAGATGCGTAATTGCGGCAATCTGGTAGGGCTTTTGCCTTCATAGGTGGACCACCATGATGAGGATAAGTCAGAATGCGATTCCTGATCCTCATAAAGTGCGAATACGAATACTAAACTATTAATATGTCTTTCGAAAAGCTCTAACCTGAGTGCATCCGTAGCGAATATATAACGAAGGCCTCTGATTGTTAGTATCAATTCAAGGTCTCAAGGAGTTAAGCTACCATCCGAACCTAATATACCAAAGGCCAAGGTAGGCCAATGCTGTCAAATGCCTAGAATCGATATCTATGTAGATGTTAGAGTCAGCAGTGACTTTACTCTATTAAATTCTCATCTTAGCTCGAGCTTGATTGGAAATTTATGATATGATATGAATATATTTAAAAGGAAATGCATCAGATGGAGAGACAGCATGTGACAACAAGCTCTGGGCGTTCTTGGCTAGAACTGGTTGGCGTAGGTGTTGAGCTAAGGTTCAGCTCAGGCAGAGCCTCAGCCTCCACTTCAACTTTAGTTCAACATCTACAACATGTCAACATCTATTTCAATGCTTCATCATAAGGGATCCAATTCTACAATTTCGCCTACTCCGTAACGGGACCGATCGTGGCTGAAAGCAGCCCACCATCGTCTCGATCAAGAAAGACCAACTCCGCGTGTATTGTTTCAGCTCGGGTATCATGGCATAACGTGTTTCTCTACAACTTCTCCCTTCTCTCCTCTCTTTTAAAGACCGTTGGACGCACATGAGAATACGCCAGCCACGGTGCCAGCCTCGTACTGGTCGATGATGCCCTGTACACTAGCATATGTACCAACAGTAAGGAACATGATACCAATCGCAATCAAGATGAGGTTAACAATGTTTCCAGTAAGATCAGCGATCTTGCCATGTCGTCGACCGATCTCCTGATCGGCCTTGCGCATTCGGAAATAGGCAACTCCCCAGAAAATGAAGCCAAACCAACTATCGAAGAGTGACGACATAACGGAAAGCACTGAGAGGCAATGGTCAGCAACGATGGATGCAATAATTCTCCTTCGAGTACTTACGAGAGTTAAAGAATGGGATGACCATGGCAATGATGAAAGCAAAGATCCAGGTTACAAGAAGAATTCCACTCCAAGATCCCCAACCAACAAGAGTGTGGCTGTTCAAGTGCTTGGAGTTTCGGAAGAGTCGGAAAAAGACGAAGCGAGCCGATACTGAGGCATAGAGGGTACCAAGGAAGATGATGGTAGGAATCATGAACGAGAAGGCCGCCTTCTTGTACACATTTTCGAGCGAACCAAAAGCCGGCGCGGTCACATACTGGTTGCCGGTATAAGCATATACGATGGCTCCAACGAGACTGAAAACGATGATCTCAGCAATAGTACACGCCCACAGAGCCTTGGGGAAGTCCCGGGGATCTCGCATCTCTGCAATGAAGCTGGGCAGGGTAATCTGGCCGATGAAGGTGTAGCTGATGTTGAGAAAGGCGGACATTCCGTTGACAAAGGTCGTGCCCTTGACAGGGATAGCTGTAACAATAGGCTCGCCCAGCTTCGCAGGATCGTATCCAAATGGGTGATCCTGAACACCGGCAAAGATGGCAGCAAGCAGAACGGAAATGAATGTGAAGAAAGCCGATGCTGTTCCGAGCTTGGCCATCATATCGAACGTCCTGGGCAGGGAGCAGACCCAGCTGATGACAGCAACGATGACCGAAAACATAACGGTCCGGCAGCTACCAACATCATCGGCTTCGGTCATGGTGTTGAGGTACTTGGCACCAACCAAAACGTGAAGACCTTGAATGAATGTGTTGTTGAGAATGAAGCACACAGCAGTTGCCCACCAAGCCCACTTCTTGTCCCAAAATAGCATCTGTCCAATATCGCAAACATCGCGCATCTCTGGGTGGCGGAGGCAGAATTCCCAGAGAACGAGACTGGTATAAAGAACGATGAGAGCAACAATAATCGTCAGGATAATACCAGGCACCAGTCCGAGAACACTGTATGACCAAGGGAAACTCATAATGGCAAGACAAATGTACTCGCTGAAAAGCAGACCAGCAGTTTTCTGCCATGAGCAAGTGCGGTACTGGATCTGTTCTCCCTGCTCCGCAGCCAGCTGTTTGTTGAGAATGGCAGAGCTTGAATCCTCAGAGTCTGAAAGATCACGCCTCACAAATTCGGGCAATTGAGCAATTCGAGGTCCGGCAGTGACACCCTCGCCACCAAACAGAGACGCCCATCGTGACGAAGGAGTCTGGAGTTCAGATTGGCGACGCTCCGGGTCGGGGCTTCCACCTCCAGAACCGAGAGATGTCTTTTCGGCCATTATGACAGCGTAAGAGGAGAGTGTGAGCTTGTCAGGACTGAAGGTGTGTTGTGTTGAATTGAAACACCACGATGCTGACCAAGTTCAAAGTGTTACGGTATCGCAACAAGAACAAAAGAAGAAAGGTGGGCCAGGCACAAATCACAAACTAGGCGAGTGCTAGGTGTGAGCGAAAGAAAATGCTGGGAAACGGGCTGCATTTAAAGAGGGCGAGAAGATCTCAACTCCCAGACATAATACCACACCAAGGAAGGTTGCGATCCTACGATCCCTACCAACTTGGCTGTTGGTCACACAAACAAGGTTCAGGGCCTGCTTCCATCCTCGGCGTAGAAGCTCACTACGAAACTAGAAATGGGGTCTTTTAGTCGTCAATCTCTTCATCGAGCCCCTCAGACGTCGCCCACGTCGATCCTCTTTGGCCTCTCATCTATCAAAGCTCACGCTAGGATAGCAATAAACGACAAACTGCAACACAGCACACCACTCACGATGGATCAAATGTTCCACACACCGGAGCGTCGCCATATGCCTACCAACGTTAGATATGAGCAGACAAATGAAAGTGAAGCCATAGGCCGCAGATCTATCCGGAGCGGCGAACGGGGCCCCCACCCGGTCCACGCCATGTGCCGAACATCCGTACCAGACCTCTAACAACCCCGACGACCCAGACTGAAGCTGCACGTCAGCCAGTAAAGGCCCATTTGGGTCGCATCATCGTCCAAACTGCAAATCCACCGGCATCTCCGTCAGGTCGATCCCAGGTGTATTCCCTGCTGCCTGGCAGGGGCTCAAAACAAGGTGATTTCAACATTCCTGACTGGATCACTGTCTTCCAACGCGTGGGGTCTTTAGCTGTGGTGCATGCGTAACGTAGCTTTTACGTACATGAGCCATGGAGGCGAGTCCGACTTTGCAAGCCTGTTCCTGCAAGTTGATACTGATAGATCGCACGCAATTCGGCCGGATATTGAGCAATAATCAACTATTGATGAGGCGTTGAGCAGGTGGATGATCGGATGTGATTGTGGTCAGCTGTGATAACATTGATCTGAGCTCAAGAGAGAAGGGTGCTTGAACCAAACCAACGAGAAGCAATTGAGGTTCTGATCTTCGCTGCAGGCTCATGCAGGCCCAACGTCACATCGATGTCAATTCATCAAAAGGTTGATGCTTGTGAACCGTTTTCTTGATGAAGACTTCCCGAATGTTTCGATCGGTCTATCTTTCGATAGTCGTTGAGCCTTGTTCTTCATCACCGTTGTTCACGGGGAGATGATCAAGAATGGCCCGAGGCTCTAGGAATGATGCAATCGCTAGTGTCAATAGAAACCAAAAATGGCAACAGGCTTGAAGTTTGCCTCGACCAACGAACCACGTCCCGAGGGTCCGGAGCGTTTACCCAGTCTCCATGGAAATAAGAGTGGTGCCATTCCCGTCTTGGTCGTTCGTTTACTTTAGACCCTGCTGCTGCTGTCGCATCATCGAATCCCAAAAAGGCGTCATTTAGGCTAGGAGAAATAAATTGCGGCTCGTCGGGCTTTGCTTGGGGTCGTGAAATCGATGCCGTATCGTGTCGTATCGTATTGTCATTCTCTCACGTAAAAGCATCCCACCATTTGCGCATTGCTCTGTTTTTGTTTCATTTCGCCAGTCTCGGGGAGTTCGGGGATTCTTCTCAAGGACGTGAGAGCGCAATGTCCTGTGCGCATGTGGGGCTTTTAAGCTTATTTCGCGAAGCAATTCGTGAGCGTCTGTGGTGTTGTCTGAGGTGATTGATATCCACAGCCAGCGAGGTTATCGCCAAGCTAGTGCCAAGGGCTGGGCGATCTCTGGGCGATCAACTCTCCAGCCAATAATGAAGCATCGCATTTAACGTCAATCAATCATTGTCAATATCAGATATAGAGAGAAGCATTCAAGAGCTGATATTCCACACTAATTCAATTGCCCAATGTGTTTTTTCACACATCGCGATTACATACCATGTCATTTCGCCCATATCACTCTGCACTTATGCAGCGCAGTATTAATCAACATACATTATCTGCTCCAGCTTCGGTAGTAATTCAATTTCAAGATAGTTATTTCTAATATAGCTACCAGTTTTAATTCTAAAATATTATTTCAGTATATCTTCAAGTCTTGCAAAAAGGAAAATATATAAAAATAAAATATGCTAAATTAGTAAAAGAGTTCGGAGGCTGGTGTTAAGCCTCCTACAT
>JABSSZ010000418.1:0-79933 GCA_013755755.1 Fusarium sp. NRRL 25184 | reverse complement strand
TATTAAAACAGCCCTCCTAATACTATTTGCACTTTAAATTAGATAAATTCAGAGTTATTTGGAAGCTTGAATCTTATTCTATTAGTATTAACCAGATGCGCCTGTAAAACCTTTCTAGATATAATACTCAGGTATAGTACACCAGTAGCCAGATAGTACCATCTAAGTCCGCGCTGCCAATCTCATGATAGCTTCATTTTCTAAGCCTGAGCTCATCACTGCTCATCACTGCTCAGCTCACTGCAGATCCTGCACTGATCTACTGTACTCCAAGTATTGGCCTCTCTATTAAACCTGCCTGTTTATGATTGTCTTAAGTTACTATTACTAATACTCCGTCTGATTGTCAAGTCGTTGTCAAATTGCTGACATGCAGTGCTCGAGTGTTGCAGTGACCAATCTCTCCTCAGTTAAATGCAATATTGATATTAATAAATTATGCCTTATAGAAAATATCAACTAACCTGTTCCTCCTTCAAAGTTCTGTACTTTAACAGAGTCTTAATAACTTGGTTATTAATCAGAAGATAAGTTCATACTACCTATTATTCTTTGCTCTATTTAAGTAATAATTAATTAATAATAGATTAATAGCATTAACTTAAAAGCTTCTTTAATTTATATCTTTTATTATCTCATCTTTCTGAGGCATTTTATTACTATTAATCTAAAGCCCTATTTATCCTTATCACTTTCTAAATCCCAAACCTATAATACTTAAGTTCTTATTACCAAGTGTTTATCCTAGTAACTAGTTATAAGATTTATAATAATTAACTTATATAGTTCTTATAATTTAAGTAGCTCGTAAATATTGCCATAAACTGTTTCATCTCCTTCCTGAGTCTTATTATCAAAGTATATATAAGGCTCCATTCAGGAGTGAAGTTCCTGTCCACCCCCCCCAACGATAGCATTCCCATAATTATTTATAGTTTTATAGCACAAAGGGATCTCCCCCCAAGACTCATTATTAAAGTATATAAGAGAGCGTTGTAGACACGGCCGAATCCCCCTTTGCTAACAGGATTAAGAAAATAACGCTTTGTCGCACTACTGAAGGGCAAGGATGGCCAACAATAAGTAACATGAACCCCTCAGAAAGCTTTCGCGGGGCTTGAGAAATGACTAGCACGACCCAAGCTAAACAATACTGAGCAAAGAAAAGGCGATGTGAGTTGAGGGCAGATGAAGGATGTTGCGGGAGAGAGGGACAATAATTACTGCCGTGTCCAAGACAAAAGTTTTGTGCTTGGTCGGGTAATTAATTGGCTTGCTCCAAATCACATGGTTATGATATGACCTAGTGTTGCTAATACGAGCTCAACCACTGGGCGGGAAGGGTCACCCTACGTGTAACGGGCACAAGGCGAAATTATAGAGCTGAAAGGATTTATACTTTGGGAGCAGCAAATTAGGGAGTACGAGCCGTTGCTACCGTTACATGAAGCTGCAAGCATCTACCCAACAAGTTGGGACGGCTCACGTGCGCATTGACCTTAAGAGATTGGATGTTATTACTCCTTTGCAAGGCCCGCAAAGGTTATTAACACATCATTTTGGTCGATGCCACGATAGAGTTATATCTAACGGATTGTCCCCTATATATACCTGTGGCTGAGGGCCTATAATCACAACATAAAGCTTAGGCTTGAGACAGTATACTATTGCTATTGATGGTTTTTGACTGTATTAGGAGGAAGTAGCATCTAGATGGGAAATAAATGTATTTCATCTAGATCTCGATCTCCAACCACTTGAAAGTCAGGCCGCAGTGTCTGTCAGAACGCGGCAAGAGATTTGAAGAAATTATACACTTTATTATATTAGGGTCGTATTGACATGCTGCTCGCTGGCTGATGGTGTTTGAGTGCCGAAGCTAGAATCCCGCCTTACCCGACTACATGGTGTAACCTGTAAACTCTGATAAATCCCCGGCAAACTGTAGACAGGGTTCTCAGAATACGGTTGAGAACACGTCACCCTCATCTTATTAATGCAGTTGCTATTTCCTCGCCGAGCATAAATTGTCTCAGACGCAAAGAAGATTGATCCCGAACTCCCTCGAAAAAAACCTACCAAGAACAACAATGTTAGGAATCAAGTCAATACTCCTTTCTTGCCTCCTCTTCGGAGCAGTTCAGGCGTAAGTGCCCATCCCATCTTCTGGATACATAATGAGCCCCAACTGATATGCCGCGAATGACAAGGGTTACTGCGGGAGAGAAGCCTACTGATCCAAAGAATGATAAGCCAACTGATCACAAACTGGCAAGACGTACGATTGAAAAGCCTAGCAAGCCGACTATTCCCCCAAAACTGGTAAAGCGCTCGCCGCATGAGCCCTTCGACAACGAAGCTCTCGCTTAATAAAGAATGGATATCTCTTACACAGTGAGTGCTTAACGGTTAAGAAGTTGAAGTTGGCATGACTGACAAAATTAATAGGCTATTCTTAAGATGCAGGCGGAATTAGAACGATGCTAGCGGGGGTGAGCTTCATGTTTGTGTACAAGGATATACTTGTGATTAGGATGGTGTTGGATAACGTGCGCTCGTCAAGCCGTGGTTCTGAAGTAGTGGATAGCCTGCGTGATTCCGGAAAGTGTTATTATTCGAAGTCATACTTTTTAAATAACTCTCTGTTATAAGATAGTGGCCTGGATGATTTCATTTGGGGGAGATTCACAGAATCTTACGTTAGGAAACATGGGTCCTTGCGAACATGATCTATAATAGACTGTGGCAATCTGAATATGTATCGAATCTAACAAATGAAAGAAACTCTAGAGGTAGAAACCCAATCAACGCCTTGAAACCAAGTGACCCTCACCTGAACCCATGACCAAATCCTGAGACGCAAGGAAATAAGAAAAACCAGCCTTCTTCGCCTTACCAAACCAGTCTAAGATAGAAATACTAGAAAGTCTGCTCAAACTATCTTCAGCACGCACAACAGCTGCGAAATCCTCCACGAAAGCGCGTGTATGTGCTTCATGTTGCACAATGTTGTATCCTTCTCCCCCAGCACTCGAGCTCAAGACAGAGTCCTGGATGGCCGCGACAACGTCGTCAATTGGTAGTACATCCACTGAGCCGGTGACTCCTTCAAAAGATGGTCGGACACCGAGAGATTTGACGATGGCGACGAGTTCGTTGACGATTGAGGCTTGGTCTGCGTTGGGTTGTGACGTACTGCTCACGGTGGGACGGTGAGTGTAGACGGGAAGTCCAATTGAACCAGTAGCGTTTCGCAGGAATATCTCAGAAGCCCACTTCGTAGACACGTAACCGTCACTACCATCAGTCGGCGGTGTAACACCATCTCCATCATACATCTTCACAGCTCCAGATGACAAAAAGTGCAACGGGATCGCGCGACCAGAAGCAGCGGCGAGCTTGACCAACTCTTTCACCGAGTCCACATTATCCGGCTTGAGAACCTCGTATCTGTCCCAGAAGGATCTGTTGGCTGCGCAGTGAATGATGACATCTGTTTCATCAGCAAGACGTGAGTAAGTTGAGTCGGAAAGGCCAAGATTGGGCTTGGACACGTCGCTCTCGATAACACGGACTTTTGTGCTGGAGCTGTGACTCAGTTTCTCGTTGTTCACGGAACGGACCAGACAATGAACTCGTGTGACTCGAGAGTCCTCGACGAGCGCTGGCAGAAGATGACGACCGAGATATCCCGCCGAGCCAGTGAGAAGCACCGTGATGTCTGTTGTCTTGCTGACTGGGCGCAGCGTTGTAGTAGCTCGAAGGTCTTCTGGCAGTGCAGTTTCTCTGTCCCAGTCGATGACACCGACAGATCTGCAGTTCTCAAGCACAACAGCCATAGCACCAAGAGTACTGGCACCCATAAGTGCAACAAGTTTCGGTGCTGTCTCAAAAGTCTGTCTCAACAACGCCTGTAACTTCACCAGCAGAATAGAGTTGCCTCCAATGAGGAAGAAGTCAGACTCTGGGGTAAGGGAACCAGGATCAAGGGGCAAGACTCGGCGCCAAAGCTCACTAAGCCTTTGTTCAGCGATGGTCAAAGTGTCAGAGTCGTGAGAATCGGAGACTTGAACAGGCATTTCTTGAATGGCTTTTCTGTCGATCTTGAGATGGGCGGTTCGTGGGATGTCGGCGAGGATCTGGAAGGCGGAAGGGCGCATGTAGGGAGGAAGAGGAAGTGTTTGACGAAGAGCTCTTATGATGTTTTCTCGATTGTGCTCTGGGAACTCGGGAGCAAAAACAACATGGGCTGCTAGATAGCGACCTTCTTCAGTGCCTCGCAGAGTAACGACTGCGTGAGAGAGTGCGCCGGCTGAGTGACTGATGATAGTCTTTTCCACTTCATCCAACTCGACTCTGAAACCTCGAAGTTTGATCATATTGCTGCCTTCAAGACGACCATCGCAGAATAGCAAACCATCATGGCACAGGCGCCCACGATCTCCACTGCGGTATACCTTTCCACTAGTTCCGAAGAAGGTATCCGGCAAGAACTTGTCTTTGGTGGAGTCAGGCATGTTGAGATAGCCAGAGACAATGCATGGGCCACCGAGGACAATCTCACCCTGCACGCCAAGAGGAACAGGGCGCATCTTCTCATCGACGATGCAGACTGAGAAGCCGGGCATCGGATAACCTGCGGGAAGGGGATCTGGAAGCTCAGGGTCCGTGTACTTGAGGTCGATGCGATGAGAGAGGATTGTCGTCTCAGCTGGTCCATAACCATTGAAGACGTGAAGGTTCGCCAAGTTCAACGTTCCGAACTCGCGGGCTAGTTTGTGGCTCATCGCCTCACCGCCAGAGAAGGCGTACTTCCACGAAGAGCATCGTTGAAGAGTACTGGTACTGTATCGAAGCCACAGATCATACTCAGAGGGTGTAGCAGTAGTATAAGTAACACCCTCTTTGACCATGATCTTACTGATCTCGTCGGGATCACCTCTCTTGCTCGCTGGTACGATGCAAAGACATCCACCGTTCGCCAACGCAGCCACGGTCTGATCAAGTGAAAAGTCAAAGCTGAAGGGACTCTGCTGCAACACCACGAGACTTTCATCGGACTTGGAGAAGGTCTTGCTTGAGACTTCGGCGTAGGACATGAGATTGGTATGCGTCATCATGAGACCCTTGGGTTCACCTGTAGAGCCGCTAGTGAAGAGAATAACAGCAAGGGATCCAGTCTTAGCGCGGTTCGGCCCCTTGAACTCCTGATCGACCACCTTGGATAGTTGAAGCTTGGTGATGAACTTGGCACCAATGAGCTCAACCTTGTCATCAGTCGTGTGATCCGTGATGATGAGCGAAGGCCGAGAGGCTTTGACGATGCTAGTCAAACGAGGAATGGAGTTGCGTAGATCGAGAGGAACGTAGACTGCTCCAGCTTTGAAGATGGCGAGAAGAGAGCAGATCCAGTTGGAGGAAGGTTCCTGGAAGACTCCGACTACTGTGCCTTGCGTAGTCCCAGCGTCGATGATAGCCTGAGCAATAGAGTCGATACGCTTGCCCATTTGCTCATACATGAGAGCGGTGCCGTTGCCGTCCTTGAGAGCGACTTTGGTAGCGTTGGCCTGGATGATCTGGTCGATGTGATGACTCATGGTTGACTGCCACTTGGGTTGGAACTCGGGTGCTAATATGATAGTCAATACCTGCTGCCTGATATTTCAGAGCTTGGAGATGGAAGTGACTTACCTTTTCCGGCATCTAAGGCAACCTGGAGATCTTCCTTTGACCAAGCCGGCGCAGCATCAGCAGCCTTGTTAGTCCCCTGAACCATGTACTCCAACACACTCAAATACGATCGAAGCAGAAGCGCAGTATGTTCCTCCGAGTAAAGCTGCTTCTGAAGTCTCATACTCAGAAGAGTATCCGTGGTGACGTTCTCAGTAACCTCCAAAGCAATGTCGTATCCCGTGCCAGCATTGTGCCACTTCTCCCCATGAAGCTTGCAACCTCCCCAAGACGACCGTTCCTGAACAACCTGTCTATAGTCCATGAAGACCTGGAAAATAGGCGTGTACTTGTCTGATCTCGGAACGTTCAACTCTCGCAGAAGAACATCGAAGGGCAGCTGGGAGTGCTGAAGTGCCCCGTATGCTGTGTCGCGGGCCGTTTGGATGATTGAGCTCAGTTGGGTACCTCGCCTCTTGCGTTGGAAGCGTAGAGGGAGGAGGTTCAGGAAGAAGCCGAGACTGCCCATGAACTTCTTGTCGCCGCGGTTAGCGTCAGCAATACCGATAAAGACTTCCTCTGCGCTTGGCAGGAGTGTGAAGAATAGAAGCTCCAGGGCTGCGAGGTAGACGTGGAATGAAGTTGAGCGATTGACGCGTGCGAGTTGTCGAACCCTGGAAGCGAGTTCTGGATCAATGCTCATCTTGGCTTCGTGCTGTGAGTAGTCGTTCGCAAATTGTCTCGCGGGTGTAATAGCGAAAGGTAAAAGACCAATAGGCGTAAACTCCTTGGGAAAGCTTCGTCGATAGTACTCAATGGACTTGGCGAGGTCACCGCTCGCATACATTTGTCGTTGCTGAAGCGCAAAAGAGCGATACTGTGACTCAACTGGAAGAGAAGGGAGCGTGTGTTTTGTGTAAGCGACTTCAAGGTCTTTGAAGAACACACTGAAGCTGTACCCGTCAATGTAAATGTGATGCATACCCAACAAAAGAAAATGAACATTATCCGATAACGACAGTAAAGTGATCTTGACTCCTTCACCACCACTCAAATCCCACTCCTCATCATGCAGCTTCTTCAACTCCATCTCAGCTTGTCCCTCATCAACAACTTTCTTCGTCGTCAACTTTAGATCCGCCGGGTTGATACCCTGCAAAGGCGTCCTCTCATCACCATCATCACCCCAGAAGAACCTCGTCCTCAAAATCTCATGACGTTCCGCAACAAGATTTACAGCCTTCTCCAAGGCCTGCACGCGGATCTGGCCCGTGAGCTTCAACATGACAGCCATGTTGAATGCCCTCTTATTGACGAGGTAATCGTTTAGAAACCAGAAGCCTGCTTGACCGTAGGACATGATGCTGGACAGCTCGTTAGGAAAGGTCTTTAGGGGAGTGGAGTTGTCCGTACTGTCTTCCGCTTTAGCAAGTTCTTGGCTTTCCATGGATGTCAAGGGCGTGTCGATTGGTGAGCGGGATGAGTCGGAGCCGGTTTGCGGCTTGCTATCGTCGCTTGTGCCATGGGAGCTCTCGGGTGGTGTGACGCGGGCTGTTTGGAGGACGGGCTTAGGAGGTTGGGCCGTCGGTGCGCTGCCGGCTTCGAGGGATGATACGTCGAGGATGGTGTCGGAGATGAGATCAAGGGATTCTTCGACGAGGTCGGGAACGGACATGCCGCCGAGGATCTTGAGGACAGGAATGTCGACGTCGAGTTCCTTGATGAACCAAGAGCGGACTTCGACAGCCATCAAAGAGTCAACACCTTGTTCGACTAGAGTGACCTTTTCGTTGATGATCTCATCTGGGCCAACAGCCAAAACACGTCGAAGTCGTACAATGAAGGAATCTTAAAGGTCAGCAATGATCATTCGAGTTAGTGAATAGAACATACCTTTGATGATAGCCACAGCATCAGCTTTGGTCTTGACATCAGCCAACTGCACCCTAACAGGCACAGTAGACGTCTTCCCAGTATAAGCCTGCGTATCCAAACGCTCCATAAGGAAGTGACCGAACTTGACATCCTTCAAGTACTGATCACTAGCCTGAGCATCAGTGTAGATAGGCGTAACACCCGTCACAAGCTCACAGACCTCATCGCACTCCGGTCTTCCAAGAACAATGGCCTCAGCAAACAACTTCTGTAGATCTTGCTCAGACATAGGCTTGTAACCCATCTTGATAAAAGTATCCTCACTAAGATCCTCAGCCCTCTCGACGTAGCCAAGACCAATGATGGAACTGATGTCAATGGATGAAGCAGCGACACCACGCTTCTTACGCTGTGCTGCGAGGGCGTTCATGAACATGTTGCCAGCGATGTAGTTACTCTGACCACTGTTGCCCATGACGGCGGTGGTGGAGGAGAAGAAGATGAAGAAGTCGAGGGGAGTGTCGTAGAACAGCTCATCGAGGAGTTGAGAGCCGAGGACCTTGGGGCTGAGGACCTTCATGAAGTCTTCGTAGGGCATGTTTTCGAAGAGTGCGTCTCGAAGAACCATGGCGCCGTTGACGACACCTGCGATGGGAGGAAGTGTCTTTTGGATGGTGTCAACGCATGCGTGTAGTGAGTCGCGATTGGTAACGTCCCTGGAGATGTCAGTATTAGATGCTATGATGATGGAATGTGTACTTACATCGGAAGAGCCTTTACTGTAGCACCCATGGTAGCCAATTCGTCGAGGAAGTGTTGAGAAACGTTGGGACGACGACTGGTAAGAACAATGTTTCGAGCTCCCTGCTCAACCATCCATTTGCAAAGAGACTGGCCCAGTTCACCGGATAGACCGATGAGAAGGAATGTCTTGTCAGCTGCAAAGATCCTTCCGTCGTCGATAGCGTGAATCGAGGCTTTGACGGAAGACTCGGTACAGTCAACGACGGCAAAGCGGACTTCAGCTGCACTGACACCAGAGATGTCCTGGAGGGAGATCAAGCTTGCGTCAATAGCTGTGTTCGAGAGCGACTTGGCCTCATAGAAAGCTCTGTTGAAAACAATAGAAATGTCTTCCTTGGACACGGATTGGCGAATCACCTTGCCCGACTCGAAGAGTCGCTCTGCGTTGATGGTCTCGCAGTAGCGGGGAAGGCATCCAGAGATGGCTCGGTCAGTCTCCTTCGCATTGACATCCTGCGATAGGTTGATGAACTTGGTGGCTGACCTGGGGATCGATGCTTTGATGACTCGCTCGGGCAAGTGACTGTCGATGTACTTCCATCCCTTCGCGTTGGCCTTGTCAGAAGTAGTGAAGAAGACAGTGACAGAAGACTCCTTGGCGAGACCTTCCAAGGCAGAGGCAAGATGAGAGGGAGCGTCATGCACGACAATAGTCTCCTCGGCGGACACATGTTTGAGGATGCTGGATGCAATAAGGAAAGCTGAGACATTGGCTAGCGTATCAACTGCGTCAAGCTCTCCGAGGGGAATGCACCAATCCGCTGGAACGGAAACAGGAGACTCGGCAATGTGAGTAACAGCGAGGACTCGCTCGCTAGAAGCTGTGTCAATGCCAACGCAAGCCATGAGACTGACGCCAGGAGTGATATTGACAGTAGCAGGCGAGAAGTGCGTGATGCGAATAGTCTTGTTCTCAGCAGAGAACGGCAACGCCTGCGGAATATGAAGAGGCGAAGCATGCTGCACCTCCCACTTGCCCTCATTCTCCGCAAAGATAACCTTGTCAGTCTCAAGATTAGCATCCTTGATGACATTGCGACGCTCAGCGTTGTATCGCGCGTTTCCAGACTCGTAGGGATACAGTCGTGGAACGATACTGGTGTCATCGTCAAGGTAGATCTCAGGCTCCAAAGACCAGAGCAGCTCTTCTGAGCGAAGTTCCTTGGACCACTTGTCCAGTAGCTCCAGCCTCAGGAGATGATCTGCGATCAGCTCTGGGGTGCGGTCGGTCATGGCCTTGATGTCGAGGGCTTGGAGAGTGATGTTGGGGTACTCGAAGCGCATGCAACGACCAACTCCGGTGGTCATGTAGGAGTGAGGATTCTCATCTCGAGCACCAGAAGTAACCCAGAGGATACTTCCACTCTGTTTCCACAGTGTCTTCAGAGCATCTAGCTTACTGGAGGTCATGTTGGCGAACAGCGGCTCATCGAGTTCAGTGAGAGAGAGAACAGTGCAAGAGTCTGCAAGACCGCTGGTGTTGAGCTCGTCAATCGAGTTGAAGCGCGCGATGCTGGTGTACTTTGGCTTGAGGCGTCGAGAAATCTGCTCGCACATCCTATGAACCTTGAGGGTCTCTCCACCAACGATAGCGAGCTCCGTAGACTTGGTCTCAGGAAGGTCGGAAAGGTGGCTCAGAGGCGATCGAAGAATCTCAACACGCTCATCAAGAGCCTGAGCACAGAAGACATGACCAGGAAGGATCTTGTGAACAGGAGGCGTGGTAGTGTCAATACCGCCAAAACCACACTTCCAAAGCAAAGAATCCCACTGCGGCAGCGTCAGGGTAGGACCCCAACGTCGACCATGCTCTGCGCCGAGCCACCAACCAGGAAGACTGCCCATAGGTAAACCAACTCGTAAACAGTCGTTGTTGACAGTCTCAAGAATAATGAGGAAACCACCGGGCTTGAGGAAACTCCTGACATGCTTCATCATATCCTCTAGCTCGAGAGTGGCGTGCAAGACGTTGGAGGCGATGACGAGATCATATGTTCCTTCGGTGAAGCCTTGAGAGCCAGGGCTGATGTTCATGTCGAAGGTTTTGAAGATCATGCGGTCGGCAAAGTCTTTGAAGCGATCTTGCGCTGTGTCGAAGAAACCGCCCGAGACATCGGTGTAGGTGTATGTTGAGAAGGCTGAGCCGAGACGGGGGAGGATCTCACGGGTTGAACCACCGGTTCCGGCACCTGAGTCATGTTAGTATGATCGAACATGAACACTGGGTGAAGAGAGGAGTGTTCGTACCAATCTCGAGGATGTTCATGCGAGGATATCGATGGGCAATCTGAGCTGTCATGTGCGCGATGTACTTGTTCACTAGATCAAGACCAAAGCCTTCCTCGTAAACATCGTCGAGCATACCGTCCTTTGTCATGTGCTCAAGGATGTTGCCGCTCTCGCGAATGACTTGAGGAAGGTTTTCACCAACAGATTCGAGAAGACGGACATCAACACGTTCATAGTGCCTGGTGCTCAGTTAGTCATACCTCTTGCAACTCGGACGGTGAACTTACTTCTTTAAGATGTTTTGAATGTCTTCATGTGTATCTTTCTGAGCGCTAGATGGGATGTGAGGGTTCCTGCCTTCTACGACTTGTGGGACAACATGAGCCGCCCACTCCACAAGGTGTCGGTAGTGAGGAAGAGTGTTGGCCTTCTCCTCGGGCGTGATGGTCTCAACCAGCCGACGAAGGTAGTAGAAAGCAATGCGCTCAGAGTCAAGTGCCATCCTGTAGTCCTCGTCTCGGAAAGAATACTCAGCCGCAGTGAGTTCGCCATCAGGGCCGGCAAGCCTATAGTCAAAGCGGGAAAACAACACAGCATCGTTCTCTGGAGTAGCAGGTGAGAAGGGAACGAGCTCCATGCCCTCAATCTGGAGAAACGTGTCTCCAGTCTCTTCAGAAAGCAAGTTCAGCTCAACGATGACCTTGGAAGCCTTCCTCTCCTCAATAGCGACAGACTGATACTGGAAACTCTTCTGCTTTCCGATACCAGCCGAAGTGAAGTAGGGGTTGATCACGATGGAGCGGAAACTGGTTGGCAAGTGCAGAGCCCACATGCGCTCGTCACCTGGACAGCAGAACGCGGCGAAGGTAGTCTGGAGAGAAGTATCCAGCATACCGGGATGGACGAGAAGCTGGTCTTCCCACTCAGAACCAGACTGGTCCTCAAGAGTACCTGTAGCGAAGTTTGCCTTTCTGCGGATGCTGGTGGTACCGTGGAAGGGCCAGGAGTAGTTGTATCCGAGGCGACCGAGGAAGTCATAGAATCTGTCAACTTCAACCTCACGAAGATTAAAGTCATCGACCTTGATGTTGGGGAGTTCGTGAGCAGTCGGTGCAGAGAGGGAGGCCTTGACACGGGCAGTTGCGTTGAGAACCATGCTCGTAGTGTGATTCTGAGGAAGGCCGGAGTAGCATGAGAACTCAGCTTCTATCTCCTTTTCAGAACGGCTGATGATTCGCAGATCAAACATGGACTCAACGCTTGCGTCATCATCGCTAAACGCAAGAGCTCGGCCGATGCGGAGGTCCTCAATCGTAACAAGGCCCAACTTGGACTCTGCAATGATGTTCACGGCCTCAACAGCCATAGAGATATATCCGGTAGCTGGGAAGATGATCTGACCCTGAATCTGATGACCATGCAGCCAAGGAATCTCTTTGGGGTTCAGCACGTTGCGCCACTGAATCGTCTGAGATGTCTCGCGATCATGGCATCGTCTGCCTAGAATGGGATGAGGAGCCTCCTGCATACTGTTGTACCAGCCAGATACCCTCGACATGGACATGAACTGTCTTGCATGGTCGAAGGGATAGTTGGGAAGGTCATGGATGAAAGACGGAACAGTCTTGGAGTCGGATGCGACCTTCTCGAAACGCTCAAAGGTAACTGATCCTGCGCCGAGTTGAGTCCAGATGAAGCCAAGGCCGTTGGAGAACTGCTGGATATCATCCTTTCCACGACCCAGGACACCGGAGTAAGGAGGGCGGTCTCCGATCATGTCTTCCAGAGTGTCAAGGCAGGGAGTCTTGAGCACTGGATGAGGACCAACTTCGATGATCAGATCGCACGGACCACCTTCCTGCCAAGCATTCTCCACAGCAGGAGAGAACAAGACTGCGCTCGTCATGTTATCGACCCAGTACTGGGGAGTGAGTAGCTCAGCTGTCATGACTTGACCATCGTGAACACTGGAGTACCACTTTGTCGCAGTAGGAGCAGCACTCTCAATTTTACATCTCTCCATGGCTTCGAGGTATGGTTTGGCGCAGGGAAGGACGTGGGACGAGTGATAAGCCGTGTCGACCTTGAGTTGACGAGCAAACTTACCCTCGTCCTTGAAGGTCTCGATAGCTTCGACGATAGCATCCTCGTCGCCTGAGAGAGTGATGCTGGAAGAGGAGTTTCTGGCGGCGACTTGGATTCGGCCTTGGAAGGCATCGAGCTCACAGAACTCCGTGGCGTCGTCAAAGGTAGTTCCAACGGCCATCACTGAGTAGTCATATTAGCAGAAATCCTGGGGAGGTTGTGTGGAGTTACTTACTGGCGCCCTTGCGACCGTTGGGAGATTGGGCGAGCTTGGCGTAGAGACCTCTGTAGTAGGCGACTCGGATGGCATCTCGTGCTGTAAGGAGACCCGCCGCATAAGCAGCTCCAATCTCACCTGGACTCTTTGTTAGTATATGAAATGATGATTGGGGTAGGTTCACGAACCAGAAGAATGGCCAACAACACCAGAGAGCTCAACACCAGCCTGTCGAAGAAGATCCACCAAAACAACCTGGACAGCAGTGCACAAAGGCTGAGAAATAGCAGCCTCAGCGATCCGCGAAGACTTGGAATCCGCAAGAATCATCTCCCGCAGAGTCCAAGAAGGTCGGTCATCTTTAGGAAGGCTTGACAGTGCCTCGTCGAGTTCGGAAAGGCGTTTTGACGCAAATGCAGACTCCTCGAGGAGTCTTGCGCCCATGCGTGGCCATTGCGCTCCTTGCCCTGTAAAGACACCCATTATCTTGGGTGAAGCCTTGGTGACCTGGCGCACACCGATGGTACTGGATTGCTCGCCGTTCTCTATAGCGTCGAGTTGGGTGTAGGCATCCTCGACGTCGGAGGCAGTGATGGCGACGCGGTAGGCGAGGGTGGAGCGACGTGTTTGTAGGGTGTATGCGAGGTCTTTCAGGGACAGCTCGGGGTTGGACTTGAGATAGTCTGAGTAGGAGGAGAGCAGAGATCGTAGAGATGCCTCGGATGAAGCGGAGAATGTCAATGGGCTGAACAGTGGACCAGGGGCACTACCTGTAGCGGCAGGCTCGTAAGCTTCGATGATAGCGTGAGCATTGGTACCACCAAATCCTAAAGTCTCGTCAGCAATCACACCAAGTCATAAGTAAAAGATGCTCACCAAAGCTGTTAATACTAGCTCGTCGAGGTTGTCCCTTGTGTGTCTCAGGCCAAGCAATAGCCTTAGTCGGAACCTCCAAGTTATTATAAAACGGCTTGATCTTGGGATTCAAAACATCAAAGTGCATATTCGGCGGAATAGTCTTGTTCTGAATCGCAAGCGCCGTCCCGATCAAACTCGCAAGACCAGCAGTGCCCTCGGTATGACCCAGCACAGTCTTGATCGACCCAACATAAAGCTTATCATCCTTGACGTCCGAGTAAAACGCCCGGTATATAGCCTCAGCTTCGCGGGGATCGCCAGCGGGTGTACCTGTACCGTGGGCATGGAAGAATTGAGGTCGGTCCTCGGGCTTGTTGATGTCGAGACCGGCGCGGGCGTATGTGCTGCGGATGAGGTCTGCTTGGGCTGTGGCGCTGGGCATGGTGAGACCGGGGGTGCGACCGTCTTGGTTGACGCCTGTGGCGCGGATGATGCAGTCGATGTGGTCGTTGTCGCGAATTGCGGCGCTGAGAGGCTTGAGGACGACGGCGGCGATGCCTTCGCCTCGGGCGTAGCCGTTTACGTCCTGATCCCACATTTTGGACCTACCTGAAGGGGAAAGCATAGACAGCTTACTCTCAGCGACATACATGCCTGTTTTGTCAGTCATTCTGAACTTCAATATCGAGGAGTTGGGAAGTCATACCTGGGGTGAGAATGAGATTGGCTCCAGCTGCAATGGCAACTTCAGACTCTCCACTTCTCAAAGTCTGAATAGCCTGATGAACAGCGACCAAACTCGACGAACAAGCCGTATCAATAGTCATAGACGGGCCATGCCAGTCGAAAAAGTATGAAATACGATTCGACATGATACTTCTCGCCATACCCGTAGCACCATACTGCGGAAACACCTCCAAATCACGGGTGATGATCCCACTCCAATCATCACACATGACACCAACATAAACAGCAGTAGGCGACCCACGAAGCCCCTCAATAGTCTGTCCAGAAGCGCAAAGGCCCTGATACACAACCTCCATGAGGAGTCTCTGCTGGGGATCAATAGCCTCAGCCTCGCCGGGCTGGATATTGAAGAAGTTGTTGTCAAAGCTAGCGGGGTCCTCGTTGAGGAAGTACGAGTGGCGCACGTTGGTGGTACCGTGGTGCTTGGAGTCAGCGTGGTAGAATGCATCGGCGTTGTAACGGTTGGAGGGGACTTTGGTCAGCAGGTCGCGGGGGGACTTGAGGAGATCCCAGAGTTTGGAGGGGGAGGAGGAGTCTCCGGGGAAGCGGCATGCGCTGCCGATGACGGCAATTGGCTCGTTATCAGACATGATTGAAGGAGTTGGGAAGATGGTGGGAGACGATGATGGTCTCTTTGTGCAATGTTGAGATTGATCGAGCAATTGACTAGTTGAGTTTGTGATTTTGCTTGAATAAAGCAAGGTGCTGTTCCTTATATCAAGGACATAGAGACTTACGATGCCGATGCCGGTGTTATTCGGTTCCGCTGCTTGACCATTAGACACAAAGACTAAGCCTCATGATAACGACATATTCTTTGATTGGTGGTACACTTGCTCCGAATGAATAGAATTACTCTGTTGAATAATTCCAACGAATCCTCCTCGGACAATTTCGGTGGCAGAAATGCAGAACAGTATGCGACGTAAGCATGGCATGTTGGCCGGACTTTTTCGGTTTGTTCGAGAGGCGACCGAATGCAGACAAATCTGACCAGATTACTGAGAAATCTCTCCCCAGGGTCGATCAAGTATACAGAGTCTCGAGAGCCCGGCCTTGTTCCAAATCACATCCGTATTGGTTTTGACCTCCATCCTCAACACTTATCATTACCACCGCACAGTTCTTTTCGCCAATCACTTTCTCTCAACTCAAAATGTCTGGCAAGACTGTATCCCATCTCAATATCGAGACATCGATATCCCCAGAAACAATTCCTGCTTCACCCTACATCCCCGGCTCAGGCAATGTCTTCCCCAAGTTCGTTGATGCAATCTCACAAACGGGCTGGGAGCTCTGGTACTTTGACGGTGTCTCCAAAGATGACCAGTCAGCTATTTCTATTGGCATTAACAGAAGCGCTGAGGGTCTGAAGCACGGAGGCTTCAAGGTTCAGATCTTTACCATCTGGCCTGATGGACATACCTGGCACCGTGATCTGTACTTCCCAGAGTCTATCGTCACTTCTGAAGATGGACATATCACTGGTCTTTGGGAGGATGCAGATAGTGGAGGCAAGGTCTCGTTCTCTGTGACTAGGGACTGCTCTTTGACTGTGTTGGCCTTTACTGTACCTGGTGTTGTTGATGGTACAATGCAATTGGAAGCTCTACCTGGAGACTCAGGTCTCGATACCAATCCTGAGCTAGGCCCTTCCGTACACTATGTTCGTCCGATGGGAAGAGCTGCTGTCAAAGCAGAGCTATCTCTCTCCTCTCAAGACAGCTCAACATCCGAGCTATTCGTCCTCGGTCCATCTGCAAGCGGCGGCATGGACCGCGTGTGGACACTATACACCTGGCCTCAAATCATGACAGAGTCATACTATCTCCGTGCCCAAGTCGGGCCCTACGCAATGCAAATAATGCGTATTTTCTCTGAAGCCGAAACAGGCTGCAAACCATACACGATGGCAAGACTCTACCGCGACGACAAGCTCGTCTGCGCCGCAAATCAAGTTCTTACCTACGAAGAGCAGGATTTCTCCCAGGACTCTCTGATCTTGAGTAAGCGATACGACGCATCTTCTGATGATGTAGTCACAGGTGCGTATCGCGACAAGAACATTGGGTATATAGTTGAGTTCGTTGCGAAGGGAACAGGTGGACAAAGGTGGATGTTTCAGGTTGATCATGAGCATATTTTCTGGAATTATCCTACCAGTGCGCCTGGGCCTGAAGGGACCGGTAACACGGGATTTGTTGAGTCAGTTATTGGGGGCGCGGATGAGGAGGCGTACTTTGGGGTTGGGACTGGAGGTCAGTGTCAATTGAGCTAGAGATTAAAGTTGGGCTATTTTTAGTGGGAATGACAGGGTTAATCGCACTGTGGATCACTTTAGCCGCTGTGATTTGCCAAGGACTTGGTTGGACGTAGGCAGTCATTTACCCGTGCTTAATTGACTTGGATGACTCGTGCCAAACCTTGGCGGGCAGTTGGGGGTGGGGTTCCATTTCTTCACAGCCATGGACAGTTCAGGGTAAGGCAAAACATGATATTCAGTGTTGCACCGACGTGTTAAAAAAAATACATGTCTTCCTTCACGTTCACCTTTTCAGTATTCTCACGATGTTCAATGGATGACTTTGTCCATTTTTACTGTGATTAAATTCCCTCGTATCAGTCCACATCAAAGTGACCTTGTTCCGCGGCGAGAGTCGCGTTTCTATGGGGCTGTTCGTGGATCAACAATCAGTAAATTTCCGAACGAACCAGTATCCAACTTCAGTTTCAACAGGTGATACGATTGTGGCGATTGAACACTTTGCAAAAGCACACCATTTCGTGCCCTCACCAAGATAGCAAAATTCCGACTTTGTTAAATTTGTTCTCGGACTTTTTCGGTATGCCCTGATCATGCGGCACTTGCCGAACCGTTTCGGGGCTCAACTTGCGAGATCAATTCAGTCGCTGGATACGACAAATACATTTCTTTTGATGTCCTCATCATGTGGAATCAACAAATTCTCACTGCAAACCAACTTTGCACTTCATCCTTTTCTCTTGTTACCCCGTCAGCATGGTTCAGCGTCTCCAGACAGCCCTAGTTGGCACCCCAGAGGGAGGCATTCGCCTCTCCAAGACAGAGCCAGTCCCCGACATCACTGGTGATTCAGTCCTGATTAAAACAAAAGCTGTGTCAGTAAATCCCGTCGACACAAAGATGATCGGGCCCTATGTCACGCCCGGCGCAGTCGCTGGCTTTGACTTTGCAGGTGTCGTAGAACAGGTTGGACCTGAAGCGACCAAGTGCGACATCCATGTTGGAGATCGTGTTTGTACTGCTATCATGGGGATGAACCCTCTTGACCCCCATGTCGGTGCTTTTTCTGAGTACACAGCTGCTGTTGAGTGGATTCTCTTGAAGATCCCGCCTCATCTTAGCTTCGAGGAGGGTGCTTCTCTGGGCATCAGCTTCATGACCACTGGTCTAGCCTTGTTCAAGAGTCTTGGTCTACCCGGCAATCCCCTTGAGCCAACCACTGAGCCAATACCAGTCTTGGTGTACGGCGGTTCCTCAGCCACTGGGACCGCAGCCGTACAGCTCGTCAAACTTGCAGGCTTCGAGCCCATTGCAACATGCTCGCCCCGCAACTTTGACCTCGTCAAGTCATACGGCGCCAGCGCTGTCTTTGACTATCAAGACCCCAACTGCACCTCTGATATCAGAAAGCACACCAAGAACAAGATCAAGTATGCTCTTGACTGCATTTCTACCACTTCAAGCATGCAGTTCTGCTACCAAGCCATCGGTCGTGCTGGCGGTAAATATACTGCTCTGGAGCCATATTCAGAAGCTGTGGCCAGAACGCGCAAGGTTGTCAAGCCAGACTGGATCATGGGGCCGCAGATGCTGGGGAAGGAGATTCGTTGGCCGGAGCCTCATTGGAGACCTGCTAATGCTGAGATGGGAGACTTTGGAGTTTATTGGACGGCTGTGCTAAGGAAGCTTCTAGATAAGGGACTGATTCGACCTCATCCCATCGTTGTTAAACAGGGTGGCCTTCCAGAGGTCCTTGGTGGTATTGAGGATATCAGAGAGAAGAGGATTTCTGGGAAGAAACTTGTATTCCAAATTGAGACTTAAATTACACAATTTAGCTCTAGTTCTAACTTGACTCTTCTCTCTCATCTCACATCGTCGTACGCATTTCCTCATTCCCAACGTCACAAGCACTCAACTGCCAAGTCATGAAAATGCCCATCTCCGCGGACATAAAGGATTTCTGAAACACAAGCGTCCTTTCTACACATGTCGCAGTGGTCAGTAGCGCGTCGGAGAATTAATCGGGCTTTTTCGGTGATTTTGTAGGGCTGTACGTCAGACTTGGCATCGGAGGCCGAAAGTCCACGGGGATTGGAGGGCGTTCTTGGCAGCGGCAACACCAGCCTTGGTGACGCAAGCCCAACCGTCATCAATTCTCCGAAAGTGACAAGTGGCTGCGGGTAGAGAGAGACTAACGATGTGAGTGAGCCGGCAGTGACGGTAAGCCGCTTGTGTCCTTCAGCCTTGGGACGTCTCCTCTGAACAAGGCTGGGATTCCATGGAAGCATAGAATGATAGAGGACGTTTCTAGATTGAACAAATCATACAGCTTTCCTGTTATTGAGTCGTTTTCTATATGATCGTCTCCAGACCAGAATTACGCCTTCAGCATTCAGTAGATACGACCAGATTGAGGTCGCTTTATGGAGGCGCACAAATTTTAGTAAATGACGACTTAAATTACGATTGAAAAGAAGTTTCTTGATTTAAATGAGTATGACAACAGACTACAAATCCAACTTGGGTAATTCTTAACATTCCAGGAGACAAAACCCTGAGGTGCGTTTTGGGCAAGTTTTACAATGCATCTATACTTGGTATCGCCGAATCTTGAGGCCTGTCACCTTTCTGAGTAGTAGCTTAGATTAATTCTGTGACTTCACTATCCAGTAACGGAAGTGAAATAGATAGATGGAACTAAAGGTCATGAATACATAGACCGGTAATCAAGCAGCGTGTGAGTTTTCTACTGGGTATGGACAAAATTCTGATTTACGAGATTCTGTACTTTGGAATTGGGAAGTGATGGTACGATGATATAATGCCTTGATTACAAAGTTAAGGTGAGAGCGCGGCATTGGACCAACTCCCAACTCATGACCCATAATCAACATTTACTGAATATTGCCTCGCGAAAGTTCTGAATTTAGACTCTTTTATATGCAACCTAGATATATACTCTATGAAAGCCCTTCTATCTTGAGTATTCTCTGGCATCCAGTTCTATACTATGAAAGATTCATCTTTTCTCTGATCAACGCCTTCAGCGATCTAACCTTCATTGACAACTCCCTCATCTCCTCACACTCCTCAGTATCAGCCCTAATCGTATTTGACCTGACAACAAAATGCACCATATAATCCGTCCAAAGCGACGTCCTCCCCAGCTCAGCGCTAAAATCCATCCCCTCGATATCACATGTCCTCTGCCTCACCGCGCTGATGGACCGCGGAAGACCAACGACATCTTCCACGGACTGAAACGCATCGAGGAGAACCTGAACGGCCGTGCAAATCTTGGTGCACGTTTCGTCCGCGGAGGGCAGTTCTCCGAGCTGCAAGCCCCACCTATGAGAGGCCAGCGCCGCCTGGGAAGGGTACGGAGACGGAGTTTCAGGGAGGTGAGACAGGTGGTTCTGGAAATGGGCAAATACGAGGCTGTATAGCTTGATGAGGGATGTGTAGCAGCTCAGAACGAGTAGCATCGTCGGCATGTCGACAGAAGCGGCCATGGAGGAGCTCGTGGTTGGATCCTGGGTCATTTTGATCGATGATAGCACCTCGGCATAATCAAGCATCTCTGCCGAGGGGGTTGGAGAACTTTCGTTTCCTGACGAATGACCGTCGGAGGAGATGGGACTTTTGCCCCAGATGCAACTGAGTATGGCGCAGAAATCTTGGGATAGGCTCAATACGCGGCCAATTGGGTAGTTTTGCAGCTGTTTCGTGTCGGGGACATTGGACCACGGAGACTCTTCGAGAGACTTTGAGGTCTCGTGGATCTTCGTTACAAGATTTGACAGTTGCACAATGGCATGTGGTGGCGGAGTGTGGTCCGAAGACTCCGATATGTCCATCAAGTGCCCAGCCTCGGTCACAGTTGGTGCAATGTGATCAAAAGCAGCCGCGTACGGCGCGTGATAAGTGTTTGTCGGCATAGCAGACGGCGCAAGGTCCAGCATATTTAACCCTTGACTCATCCCCAAATCCGCCCAGAAATCCCCATCACTCAGACTCGAGCCGTCACCAGCTGTGGTGATGTCAATAGGCAGCGGCTCCTCTGCAAGCTCGTCGATCCACGGAGTCCAAGCCCCAGGCGAACCTAGGTTCATCCCAGGAAGCGACGATGCGCAGACAGGCGGTGAGCGCTTCTGCGGAGGCTCAGGCTCAGGCTTGGGCTTCTCGGGCTTGCTCTTATTATTGGAGCTCCGCTTTGATTGGCTTCGCGGACCAAAGACGCATGTCACTTGTGCCCTGATGCATCTCGTGCATTTATGGGGCCCCGAGCGTGAGTTTTCTGGAGAGACAGTGCATTTGAGTTTGTGCGAGCGACATCGGTCGCAGCTGGACCGGATGGATTGGCTGTTCCGCGTTGACATTGTGTTATGATATGTTATACGCTTAACCAAAGTGTCGGTAACCGTGGGGAAGAGTGTTGCTGTTGGCTTTGACTCAAACGTTGCACGAACCCAACACAGGAAATTGACAAAGAGGAGAATCGTTACAGTGAAAACGTCACTGGTACCAAATCAGGTCATAACGGTGTGTAACAGCAGCAGCTTTCTGTGGCCTGGCCAACAGGTATATGGGAACTCCCTATATAATTGTTCCAGAGGCGACCAAAACCAGCAGAGGACTTTTGCCTGTACTGTCTCAATTTAATCCTTGCTCCCATTGTTCTGCTGAGAAGCTGCCTTCACAGCTTGACGATTTTCCTTCTTGAGAAGGATGCGAGGCAAGGTTTATGCATGCATGCAGTCATGTTAGCAAGAAAAAAAGGTGGTCAGCATTCTAAAGACCTCAGACCACTCTCTATGACGGCTGAGCAAGGATGGCAATCCTGGGGGGGAAGGGTGCAGTAACCGAGCGCTAGAAATTTTAAGTATACTACATGCTTAATTTCTGGTGCGACATAAGCCTTGATTGCAGTGCAGGCTGACAGGTTACAGTTGTTGGGCTGACATATCAGAAATACATAATTGCCGCCGAGTGTTTATGTAAAGATACAACGCTGGGCTGATATCATATTTACCATGAAGGATGAAACAATATGTACGTTGGTTTGTCTAATTTTTCAGCTCGTCTATTCGTAGCTGTAGGTCAGACCTCTTTTAAGAAGGTTAAAATATGCTTTTATGTTATATCCTGGTAATGATCCACCTGTCAGTACACCATCATGCCACGACCAATCAATCCAAAATGTGCTGTGTAAGATGCTCTCTGATTCAAGGCGGAGGATGCCTTCGATTACCGTGTCTTGACTGCCGCTTAGACCCCCCCCTCCCTCCATAACCTTGTTTTGTGGAAGCAAAGTGGCCCTGCCCCGGTCCAATGGGATAATTCCCACGGGTAATGCGGTACTGCCGAAGTTGCTTAGCATCTGAGATGGGCTATGTGAGCTCAGTATTATCCCGCAATGCACGCCAAGGAGCAAGCTTACGGCAGCCGCACTCTAACTTAGTTACGTTTGTCGTCGAGGTTGTACCGCTCAGACAGTGCCAAGACGGCCAGTGACACGACGCGTATCCCTGTGGAAACTCATGGGCTTAGGTCTTACGGGTACCTAGATCTGCCGCCGCTAATGGAAAGTTGGCTTAGTTCCGCAAAAGCCGGAGCAACTCTGTTCTCGAAATCTTCCCAGTAGAACCAGAGACTTAATTCGGACGCATGAAATCACTTCGGCTCCGGAATCTCCTGTCGCGTACAAGAGACTGCGCCGCAGATAAGAAGATCCATTTTGATAGGTCCCTGTCCATCCGTCAAGGGCTGTGCTCTAACTTTCATCACCTGCAGGCGGGTCAGTTCATTCATGACACTTCGGCAAACAACTCGTCACATCATGAACCTGTCTGCTAAGGTCCCCGCTTACTCCATATCGTTAATCCTTGGTTCATCACTTCCGGACTCGGCGAGTAACGCGTGGGGTGATGGGACGCTTTTCCGCTGACAGGTCTAGAACCTTTTCGTCACCGTCCGTTTCGGGACGGCCCGCATTCACGAGTTTCAGTGCTGAGCTAGAAGGAGAATACAGGGGTCGAATTCGCCATTAATTTTCGTATACGAACCAGGCGTCTCCAAGCTCCCACTGCAACGCTTCTGTCGTGATGATTGGTCTAAAAACTTGGCAATTGCTCAACAAATTGCGGAATATTACATTTTATTACAGAATCAAGCGATCCCACCCTTTGAGTTTGTAGCTAAATTACTACTCTCAGTCTTGATTCTCGTTCTCCACTTGCCCCCCCAATGCATGTCATTGCAAGTTCCATGGCCATGTCAAAGACCCCATTGTATCCACCGTCTCTACAGCTCTAATTATTAAACCCTGAAAGTGCATGGGACCCTCAAGGTTGACTTACCATCCATTGCTTGCCACTGATTACTCGGGGTAGCCATCGGCGCTGCCAGTAAATCATCCGCAAACGTGGCCCAGTTCGGCATCATGGTGCCATCAAGCACTGGAAACTGTGAGCCTAGACCGGCTGGAATTTCTATAACCCCACCTGTCAGCTTCAACATTGTACTGTTTTTCTTCCTCTTTGGGGAGTACCTGGGCAACGTACCCGATTGATAATCGTTGATGCTGGATGATGCGTACCCCGAAGGGACACCGAATGACATACTCGAGTCAAACCCTGAATCTGTACCTGAAGTATTGCTGATTCCAAGAACTACAGTCAATGCTTTCACAACCTTTCTCGCCTCTTTGGACGAATTACTCGACTGCAGCCAAATGTCGTAAGATTTTCTGAGCGACACCAGGATGGTTTCATCCACCGGCGCTGACTCAGAAACCTGCATGCCCACGCGTTTCGTGTTCTGCAGGTAAAAGCATAATATCGAAGTTGCGAGCAAAAAGTCGTGGTTGACCAATGAAGAAACCCTCCACCTTTCTTGGTAGAGCTGACAGAAGGGCTGTGTTTCTTCCTGCAGCATGTGTTGGTAGTCTAGAAGCTTGAGTGCTGACTCCAACACGATTCGTTTGGAGTCAGCGGAGTTTGCGGGGGGACCGAACATGAACTTTCGGTGGAGAACAATCTTTGCGCGGTAGAACAAGGTCTCTAAAACCACTTTTTGCATAATGTTCTGCGGTGAGTCTGTGATGCAGCGCGCGAAGGAATGCCACTTGAGACAGTCTGGAATTGACTTGCGTGCTTCATCCAATTTGTTGTCCATTCTCTCGACTTCAGTGTATGTGTACGGTCGGACATCAGCAGCAAAGTCCCAGATATATCCGACCGTCGTCATCAACCTTGCTTTGACAAGACGATAAAGAATGGGGGTCAAGTCTGTATCCGGCCTTGAAGGGGGCATCTCTACCGTGGTCTTGTCGAAATCATTGTCTTGAAGATTAGACGGCTCTTGCGTATCAGTCTGCCACTGCTTGATCATCCTTGGCAGTCCCATCTGAGCAGAAAGAACAAGATCCATCTCAACAAGAGTCGCCCAGACCCTTCTCCGCATCTCCGCAGCAAAAGACGACATACCCTTGAAATGCTTCGGATCTCGATGATAGCCCTAGTGAGGCGTTAGTCAGGGAATGAGCACTGGAGAGAGTACCCTGATCTTACCATATGCAACGCAATCTGAACCGTGTTCCCCGTCAGGATCCATATGTCGATCTCTGCGTCCGTGCTCGAAAACACCTCAGCGGCAATGTACAGCATAAGCGTCTCTAGCACGTAAGGACCCCCTTTGGTATAGTTGCCAAGAGCAAGACACTGGCCAATCCTCAGCCTGTACGTATCCGCCATCTTCTGGAGATCTCTCTCCATGGTCAGAGCCGCGGGGGAATGCACGCCAGGGTCGAGGCGGAACTTTTCGAATTGGGTTGCCAAGCACATTATGGTGAACAAAAGGCCCAACCAGAGGGGCGACACTGCAGATGGGTCATCCCAGAACTCTTCATACTAATGTTGTAATGGGTTAGTCAGGCTGAATAAGGCGATAGGGTTGTGCTTCCGTACCTCCTTGAGGAATTGCACGCTGTGCAGCACGGCTGGGGCGCAGGGTGTCAGCACGGGTGGTTGCACGATAAAGTTGGATGACAAGACTCACCGGGTGACATCTCAAATGAGTTAAAATAGCGTGAGACCAATCGGTCTACTACCGGGCGGGCAGGGATCGACGCCAGTATCTCGTCCTTGCTAGCGGGCTTGGGGCAGCCGTAGAGCAGCTGGGGGCCAGTCATCTCCGCACCAGGCGACTCAACGCCCTGGACATCAGGATGCGACGCCCCCTCTTCGTTATCGAAATGATCTTTGAGCTCGGCAATTCCGTCGAGAACAGCAGCCCAGTGCGAACTCCCCACGTAATTCGCCCCTCCGCCCGTGGACTGCATGCTCCCGTAATCATCAGCGGGTGTAGTCACAGCAGCGTCCACGGGGGATCGGGTGCTGCCGACGGGGGAACAAGGTGTTCCTCCTCCGAGCTGGCCCTGATTCACGGAGGATTGCTGCATCAGATCAAACACAAGACTCTCGAGGTGGCGGATGCGGTCCTGTGTGGTGACACGAGGCTGGTGTGCCGCATCGCCGCTTGTCACTCTGTCAGAAGCGTACGTGCACGACAGACCAAGCTCTCGTTGTACACAGCTGCTGCAGGGTCTTTGACGGTCACATCGTAGTCTTACAACGTCAGCACGTGGGGGGCATCGCTTACAATAGAGACGGCAAAGATACGTACTTTCTCCTTCTACACAGGTTGCACGACAGCTGTGGCTTTTCGCGTGGTCTACTCGAGGGTAGACGAGCTCTGCCCTGGGGTGTTTTGCCAGGACCCCACTCAGCAGGACGCGATTCCTGGTCCGCCATGGATTTAGGGATAGAAATTGATAAGACAAATAAATTTAGTTTAGTAAGGTTCGGATGCGAAATGTAAACAAACGGAGTAAAAGTGGCCGTGGAGTGTCGGAGCAAATTAAATTTTACGTTGAGAGATAATGTGCTGACAGAGTGAGATTCTAACCAAGAGCGAATAAGCTATTTGTCCTGCATCTGACGCACAATCCCTGTTATTCCCCGGATCTGCTCATCATCCGCTCCGATCCTCCGCTCCGATCCTCCGTCTCCCTCCATGTCCGGCCCGATGCTCCAGCCCTGCACACATCACTCAAGCTTACTGTGTAGAATACCCCACCCACATCACCCATCCATATAACAAACCATCTCATGAGAAGGTTTTTGTGTTTGCAGATCCACTCTCATAATCAAGTTCACGTCGCATGCAGCATGCACGCATCGACTGTTGCCTTATCATCCCAGTAAGAAATCATCACATTTTAATCATCGCCAGATTGGTCCAAATAGGAAATACTCCATTATTTTTGTTGTTTTGGTTATCGCAGCAACCATGTCGACGACGCCCCAGATGTCGCAATCAGGCTTTCAGAATGATCAGTTGGAGGCTGGTGTTGGGAATGAGGCTCAAGAGAAGCCCTTGTCGCCTACTGGAACTATGGTCGATGAGCCTCAATCGAATCCTAATGTTGTTGATTGGGATGGACCAAATGATCCTGAACATCCACTCAATTGGTCCAAGGCCCAGAAGAATATACATCTCGCCATCGTGAGTCTGTTCACTCTCGCAGCGTAAGCATCTCACCATTTCCAACTGTCTTGATGAACATGTCACTGACTGTGAATCAGAAATCTGGCTGCGACAATGTTTGCCCCCGGAGCAGCAGAATTAGCCGATGAGTTCAACATCACCAACTCCACAGTCACAGCCATGACAGTCAGTCTCTACGTTCTGGGCTTCGCACTAGGTCCTCTTCTCCTTGCACCTCTCTCAGAATTATATGGGCGTCTCATCGTCTATTACTTCTGCAACTTGGTATACATCGCCTTCACATTTGGCTGTGCTTTCAGCACCAACGTCGCCATGTTTCTCGTGTTTCGAATCATCGCTGGCTGCGCTGCCTCAGGCCCTATGAGTATTGGTGGTGGCACTGTCGCAGATCTGTTCGTTCAGGAACAGCGCGGAAAGGCCATGGCTCTCTTCACTGTTGGGCCGCTTCTTGGACCTGTGAGTCACTCTCCACTCACCTACTGTATTGCACTGCCTAACTTGCTATCAGGTGATTGGTCCCATCATTGGAGGATTCGTCTCCGAGAACGTTGGGTGGCGATGGACCTTTCGCATCCTCCTCATTTTGGTACGTCTCTGCTCGATCTGTAAAGAATTCCATTGACTAACAGTCATCCCAGTCTGGAGTCATAGCTGTCGTCACATTTGCTGTCATGAAGGAGACAAATTACACTGTCATCCTGCAAAAGAAGGCCCTTCGAATGCGCAAGGAAACTGGAAACGACAAACTCGTCGCCAAGTTGAGCAGAAATGAGACTCCAGGTCAAATGCTAGCGCGCGCTATTGTCCGACCATTAAAGCTTCTCATCTTCTCACCCATCGTTCTCTTGGTATCTCTCTACACTGGTATCCTCTTCGGGCTCATCTTCCTCCTCTTTACCACTTTCCCCTCCGTCTTCCAAGATGTTTACGGCTTCAACCCAGGTGTCGCTGGACTAGCATATCTCGGTCTTGGGATCGGTATGGGTCTTGGCTTGGTAATGTTCTCAGTCCTTAGCGACAAACTACTTGGACGCAAGAAGGGTAATGAAAATGCCGCTCCTAGACCTGAGGATCGCCTTCTTCTTATGAAATGGCTGGGCCCCATTACTCCACTTGGTCTTTTCATCTACGGCTGGACAGCAGAGAATGGCGTCCACTGGATTGTCCCGATCATTGGCACATTCATTGTGGGATTCGGCTCTCTCTTCGTTGTCATCCCTGGTCAGATTTACCTAGTTGATTCGTTTGGAACAGAGGCAGCTGCTTCTGCTCTAGCAGCCAACATGGTGGTCCGTTCACCATTCGGAGCTTTTCTTGATCTTACAGCCGAGCCTTTGTACTCGACACTGGGACTAGGCTGGGGTAACAGTGTGCTTGGTTTTATCTGCCTTGCTTTTACTCCTGTTCCCTGGATTTTCTATACTTATGGTGAGAGACTTCGGACTCATTTCCAGGTTGATCTGTAGCCTCAGCCACCATTTCCCTGTTAAATTCAACATGATAGAGGTATATATCGGGCTTCACTTCACATAAAATACACCACACACCATCATTGATAGAATAGGTTGTTTGGGAAGGTTTACTGTCGTTATCTTAGATCGACTCCCCGGACGCTCACAGGAAGGGTGAGCCGGGTTTCCTTTTTGCTCATGTACTCTCAAGATTAATAGACTAATACATCCGCGTAACATTTATGACTAAACATCTACTGTTTGCGGTTCCTTACATTAGCTTCGACTGTCATCTGACACTGGAATTTGACTAGAAACAATCGTGATGACATACTCTCGAGCACCGAAAGAAGCTGGTCCATCCAACAAACAGGCAATGTCTAGAGTTCAGCAGATAGAAAGGCTTGCACTGAGATTTGAAGCGGAAAATGGTGGGCTTCAGAGTTCTCATGTCGCAAGCTGGACCTTGTAAAGGAAAGCAGAACCTATTGCTTGTCGCAATAGATCTTTCATACTTCAAAGGTTTTCAGGTTAAATATCGTGGATTTTATAAGTTTCTACTAAAGAGCTAATGAGGGCTCAATGGAAGGGCATAACCTTTATTCCCTCCCCAGCCTTTCGGGCGGCGCAGCGAAAAGCCTCGCGACATGGTTCCCTGTTAAGCCCTTCGGCTCTGAACAAGGTTGCATCAAGTTTTTAATCTTATTGGATAAGCCATTGATTTTCAACCTCTTAGCGCTGCAGATGAACTGGGCTTACTCCGTCTCAGCCTCATCAGGCATACCCCGCCGTGAGCACGATAACAGGTAAGTAACGCGTTGCGACATCAGATCGTAAATACTCTTTTGACTTGTTCCACTTACTCAACTGGAGCAGACAGACATCATGGAGCCAGTCGGGCTCGCCGTTGGCCTTGTCGGCCTCTTCAGCACCTGTATGGATGTTATGCAGCGGATTGATTCATACAGAACGGCTAGTCGCGACTCACGACAGCTCGACGCTCAGCTGAATGCGACTATGCATTTGTTCGAGCGATGGGGTGACGGTGTTGGTATTAGCAAAGGCACGCTCTCGGATGACCATCACCCGGATCTCGACAATCCGCGCACGTTTGCAGTGGTCCAGGGTCTACTGAACAGCATCAAGGATTTCTCGAGTACATCAAATGAGCCCCCGAGCCCCAACAGCCTTCAGAAGACTCCATCTTTTCCAATACCGGGAGATTTATCGTCGAATGGATCTAAAATCTCAAGGTGGCAGAAGACAACATGGGCGCTGCGAGGAAAGCTGAAGCAGACAAGCCAAGTTCAAGCACTTGCTAGTCTCGTATCAGATCTCTATAGCGTTGTATCCCCCGAAGCTCCAGGCTCGAAAGCCTTGACACGAACTCCAAGCTTCAAGGATCTATCGATAAGCGCAAGAGAGCAAACATATGCTGTAGAGATTCGGGAGCTACTACACAAGATTGAGGAGGAGATGGAAGGCAAGTGTTTTATTTGTTCTAGTTATACAGATCAGGCTAACATCTACAGCCGAGAAAATACGTGATTTTCACCTATGGCTTGGTGCACCTCCGCCTAATGATGTGTTCAGCGACTCAAATGACAAGCGCGTCAAAGAAACATGCGAATGGATTCTCCATCGCGATGAGTTCCTAGAGTGGCAGAGACCCTCTTCCTCAAGCAAACTACTCTGGATCAAAGGCCCAGCTGGGTTTGGGAAAACGGTCCTTTGCGCCAGAATCATTCAAGAGCTCGAAGGAACAGCACAGGAGCCCGTCGCGTACTTCTTCTTGTCATCGAGATATGAAGGCCGCGATGATCCTTTCTCAGCCATCAGGGCATGGCTGACTATTATGATACAACGCAGCCCGGCGGCTCGAGATATCGTGACCAAGACCCGGCTATCACAGCATGAGCCACTAGCAAGTCAAGCAACCATACCACGAGCTTTCCGCGAAGTTATCGTGGGTGTTCCAGGCTGTATTCTTGTTCTGGACGGGTTGGATGAATGCACCGGGATGACCAATACAGACACAAAGTCTGTCCCTCATTTCCTTCGGGAATTACGAATAGCTACCACCAATACTGCAACCAAAATCCTCATCTCAAGCCGTGGCGACCCTGTGATACAGCAAGGCATTTCTGATTTCACTGGATACAGCGAATATGCCATCATTCCAGACGACGTTGGGCTAGACCTAATGGCATACTCATCCGAACTTGTCAAAGCAAGATTACCAAACAAGGACGAACAAACAAGAGTCTCTATTGCACAGAAGATGAAGAACAGAAGCGAGGGTCAGTTCCAGTGGGTTAAGCTTCAAGAAGGATCTCTGAGAAAGGGGAGGAGCAGAAAGCAACTCGAACGAGAGATTGACGAGACTCCATCTGGGCTTGACAGCCTCTATGACCGAGAATGGAACAGAATCAACGCAATGGGAGACTCTGATAGGGAAAGGGCTTTATCTCTACTACGATGGACAGCCTTTGCACTGAGACCGTTGACAGTGTATGAAATCACTGAAGCCGTCCTCATAACAGAAGACATGGACGAGTTTCCCGTAGACGAAATGCCAGATTGCGTTGACAAGGACTATGTCGACAGTATGATCTTGGAGCTATGTGGATCACTGATTGAGGTCCGGCATGTGTCATCGTCTGAGAGCATCGAGCACCCCAGGCGCATTCAAGAATCAGAAGAGGATTCAGTTGGCTTCCAAGAAGTTCACTTGTCACACTTCTCTGTAAAAGAATACCTCCTGCTGAAGACCTTTCCCGGCACAGGCAATTTGCTCTTCAATGAGAGGCCCCGTGTCAATAATGAGAATGTTCATAACACCACTCTCGCGAAACATTGTCTTCGCCTCGTCAACTTCCCACAGGCTTGGGAGAGCTTGAATGTGAATGATAACGAGAAGCCGAGGATCCACTTCATGTCCTACGCTGTTGATAAATGGCATCAGCATTACAGAGAAGTTAAGACAGTTGATTCGGATTTACAGCACACAGTCAACGCTTTCATCGACGATCGTAATCAAAGCTGGCCCTTTGTTAGAAAGTACATGGAGACAATGATCGCACTTGATATGCCACAAATTCAGGAAAGATCCATAAGCCCGTTTGTATTTGCGGTCTGCACTGGACTGGTAGGCACCGCGGAGCATCTTATAGAAGAAGGGAAGTTCGAAATAAACGATCGATCATTTGGTAATTCAACGCCCCTCTTCTGGGCTTGCGTCACTGGGAACAGACGCTCTGTGGAAATCCTACTTGATAAGGGAGCGGATATCGACTTAATATGCCATGGAGGTCAAACACCGCTGCACGTCAGTGCGGAAGATGACAACAATGGCATCACAGAACTTCTTATATCGAGAGGCGCAGATTTCTCGGTGGTCGATGATGAGGGACAAACAGCACTCAACGTAGCTTCGGCTACAGGCAATATTACCGCAGCTAAGCAGCTCATTGACAGAGGAGCTGATATCTCGCACGTATCGGCAAATGGCTCTACACCACTTTCAGAAGCATGCAGCAATGGGCATGTTCTGTTGGCTAAGTTTCTGCTTGAGAAAGGCGCCGACATAAATCAGACAGCTACCAACGGATACAGGTCCTTCCTTCTCGCTGTTTGGCTAGACTACTCAGAAGTCGTCGAGTTACTTATAGATGAAGGTATAGAACTCACTGACCTTCAACTCGAAGATCAAAAGTTCTCACTACTTGCTGTAGCGGCTGCTCATGGATACCTCAACACGGCTAAAGTTCTGATCAACAAGGGTGCTGCACCAACAGAACCCCTCCCGTTATTTCTGGCTTCATCTTATGGCCAATACAGTGGATTCACGGGTAAAATGAACACAGGAGCGGATCCCGCATCACCGGGTTTCCCCCGCTTAGGTTATCACAGCGTACTGGAACTGCTGCTCCAAAGTGGCGCTGATGTGAACGTCAGTGATGTGGATGGACATACGTCACTCCATCTAGCTTCGCACTGCGGCTTTGTCGACATTGTGGAGATTCTAATCAAGAGAGGCGCTGGCTTGAATATCAAGTCAGTTGCTGGAGCGATACCACTCCATTGTTGTTCATGGAGGGGGCATTTCCGAGTGGCGCAGTTTCTCCTCAAAAATGGAGCTGATGTCGCCTCTAAAGACAATTTTGCTCGGACACCTTTACACCATGCCTGCAGGTCAGGGCATCTTGAGGTCGTCAAACTTATTATAGATGCATCAGGGCCGATCGACTACGCTGACCGTTATGGTTCGACCCCTTTGTCCATTGCAGCAAGATTTGGTCACATTTCCATTGTAAAGTCACTTATTGATACTTGTGCTGTAGATGTCAACGCGAGTGATAGGTTTGGTAGGTCGACGATATGGTGGGCTTCCAGTCGCGGCCATTATGCAGTTGTGAGCCTGTTAGCTGGAACCAATAGTGATCGAAATCTGGGTGTTGATGTAAAAGGTTCAAAACCTGAATATGGGACCCAACAAGAGGGTCCTTACTGCGATATATGCTGGTCATTCATGTCTGGCCAGGCTCATGTGTATTGTAGGATTTGCGACAACGGGGATTTTTATGTATGTTTAGCTTGTTTTGAGCTTGGCGGTGGTTGCCGTGACGAGTCACACGAATTGGTTTCTGTTGGAGCTGGAGCGGAAGACTGAATAATTCTCTAGGAGTAGACCCTATTACTTGTCAATATAACGAGACTGGTAGATAAAGGGATGTAATTCAAGGCTGGCGAATATAACATATGATGTACAGTACAGTGTTTCAGTGTACATAGATGTGCTTGTCTCTTGGAAAGCTCAATATATCATGTTTATGCTCGTCTTCATTGATAATAAGATAACTACAAACTGGTTGTCTCGACTAGATTACCAACAGGAACTCATTTTCGGCTTCACATGTGTTCTGAAAACGTTGATGCGGCTTTTGTTGGTCCTTTACCTTCGCTACTGTGGAGACTTCGACATGCCATTCTTGCAGGGCTGGATACTTACTTCAAACATATCGCAAACAACATGCAGAGAAAAGACTGTATCGTGTAATTGACTAACTATTTTATGCCATTTACATTTAGAGTTGGCATTGCTGTAGGCTCCATTAATACTTTGGTCGAAAAGGCGCAGCTAATCCATCATGCGATCGTGACTCTTCTTGATTTATAAGTACTGGTTGGTGGGCATGTTCTTACCGATTGCCACTACAGCCTCCCGACTACTTTGTAGCCTTTTTCATCACAGGATCATACGCCAGACTTGTCACCAAGCGATCAAGATGAAGATTAGTAAGACTTGAATGCTGTTGTATAGTGAAATCAACGAATACTGAACGACGTGCAGCAGCTTCCTCCCTCTTCACCACCTTGCTCGCTGGTAGCATGGCGAGCGCCAAGTACACCGTCGAAATCCCCGATGATGCGGTCTGGGTTACAAACTGGGACGAATTGCATGCTGCCCCTCGATTTGAAGGAGTTCTTCTCCCCAAGTACGGAGGCTTTGTTATCGAAGTTGATGAAAAGATTGTCTTGGCTACGGATGAACAGATGAGCAAGGAAGTGTTCGACCTGCTCACCGATTTGGACAAGAATGGCCCGCAGGCTGAAGACAACCAGCAGACTCCTAATAAGAGAGATGCAGAGATTCGAGGTTATGGAAATAGATGTTCTCATCCTCCTTGCTTTGGTCCGGGGCTTTGCTCTCAGTACTCTCATTGTCATGTGTGTGCTGGCCTTACTGGCGTGGTTTTCAAGAGGGGCCGATGTATTTGAACCTGGCATCTACTTGATTGGAAGTTAACGGGGGCGTCAAACCGTTGTGGCGCTATGGCTGCACAAAAAACCAGTTTAGGACTGTTTTTCTGGAAATATACAAATTCAGGATTTTCAAGACCAGGGAACTTTTGAGAATGGTGCGCGGCAACGAAAGTGTTACGTTATCAGATCGTGCCATATACGTCCAATTGTTGGTTAGGTGACTGTTGGTTGATCCCATAGCAAGGATTATTCGACAATTATCACATGTCGACCTGAATGATGCAGCATGGCCCGTATGATTGATAAGACCGACTCCACCAGGCGCATCTAGAATCTCTGGCTCAAGCTCAACACGGCTCTCGCCTTTCAACTTCCATCCTTACAGCAAATTCCTACAAACCATGTCTCAACCCAATACAGAGATACACGAGCCAACCGATCCTAAAGCAACATACTGCAGCAGTGAAGGTGGCATCGCCTACAAAGACCTCTCCCCGGAGCAAAAAGAAATAAGCGACATTCTACGCAACATGGATCGCGATCCTGATCTCATGGGCATAGCAGACCTCGGCAAGGACGGAGTTTTCCGCTTCCTCGACGCTGATCGCAACATTCACTACGCCATCCCTCTACGACCTGCACTTATCAAAGCCCTTATTGACCGTCTACCTTATAACCCTGAAGTCGAGAAGTTTTGGCAGGGAGTCGATGGGACGAAAGTGCCTGAAGAGCAGTGGTACAATCCGTCAGAGGGGATATTACCTCCGCCGTTGACAGAAGAGGAGAGGAGGGAGGAGAGGGAAATTATGGAGAAGAATAAAGATAACATTGATAAGATTCGTGGGGATCTAAAGAATAGGATTCGTCGCGAACGTCTTGTATTTATAGAATCGGATAACCAGCTTGAGTAGATCTGGTGTCTCACCAATCAAGTGTTGAATTAGGCTGCTAGACGAGGCAAGGAAACTCGGGACCTTTATCATAAATGCCAAAAACACTTGAGCAAATCCGGCCTAGACTGAGTGGACTTTAGACTAGTTATTTTTGGCAGAAGTTTTCTTTCCCTGGAGCTGAGTGCTCTATTTTTAGCTGACCCCACTGCCGAACGCCACTCATTTACGCCCTGACTTGGTTTTGATCTTAGTTCAAACGCTGGAGATTAGTGTTACGAGTCATGTCCATGATTCCACATGTTTGTTTCAAGCTAAGAGACATGTCGGTGTGAGATTCCGTCGAGAACAGTCAAGGAAGTTGACAGCGATGAAAAGACGAGGCACTTTTGGCTGGCCATCGTTTACATGTCGAAGCTTGTTGTTCTAGCCCTGCCACGCTAAACCCGGCGAGGACAGGGCCCTGCTCTTCCGCCGCACTTGGCAAATGAGCTACCGAAGATGGTCTAGGGTATTTTCGTGATGGCGCTGACGACTTGACTCCTCTATGTATCCCTCCCGTCGAACGTATAGCTCGTTTTGACTTCATTGGTAGAGAGCTCGGTAGCAGACAGTTAGGTCGCAGCGTTTTAAGTATCGTGAGACTTGCTTAGGTTGCGGCTCTCTTCAAGGGAGGAATATTGCTTCATCAATTCCTGATCCTGAGTTTTGTTAATGTCAACACGAACAGTTTTGCTTCGCAAGTTGCAGGTAACATGAAGTATCAAAGGCAGTGTGATTGAGACAACATTAGCTTGGGTTTAAGTTAATAGCTCATTAGGAAAAAATCGTTTGCGAGTAAGTTCTAAGAAGCGTATCTCGGTAGAGGTGTGATGCATATGACGTTCTTGAGCTGACATCTATATCTATGGTATCTTTACACTGACAAACACAAGATCTATCTATCTCTAAAAGCTAACCAAATTCCAAAACGCCATGATCCATTAGACATAACTCTCAAGCACCCAGATACAGCAACCAAGCTCGCAAGTCCTGCACCAACCTCTGACCAACATCATGGATCTCCGGCAAGTCCTGCCAAGAAAGCTCAACCGACAAATCCCCTCCCTTAACAGAAACCATACTGATCTGTATCGCCGGCCCAACAACATTTCCACTCAGCATAAATCTCGCCCTCCCCACGGCAAAGCCATCCTCAGTCTCACCATCAATAACACCAAGATTCGTAACCTCCCACGATAAGTCACGAGGTCTCTTCTCCAGTGCCTTGAGGTAATCATGCCAGTCAGACACCACCTTCATCAAGCCGACTACGTTGTCGTTCACACCAGTGTCGAGGCGCTTTTCGATATCTCTGCGGATCTGCTGTGCTGCTTTCCAGATCGTGGGCTCGAGGTCGCCGATGGGTTGGGCGGGCCAGTTGTTGATGCGCGCTTGGGCCCTCATGTTGCTGACGATTTCGTGGTCGAATGTATGGCAGTGTGATGCAGTGCAGTTCTGAATGCTGTTGTCGAGGTCAAGAGATGCGTACTTTGACGGTCGAAGCTCTTTGCGCAGGAACTTTCGATGGTCCATAGCCGTTGCGACTTGAAAGGCGTCGGTTTTGCCCTCACTGATGTCAACGGACAGACAGGCTAGGATGATTCCGTGGATAAGGCCAGTAAGTGTGGTGTCGTTCTCTCGGCATTGGCTCAATAGCTTCTTCAAGGTAATGGCGTCAATGTCAATGGCCTTGAAGCGCGTGATGTAAGGATCAGCCTGGATAGGCGCCCATCGAGCTCTTGACTCTGCTGAGTGGAAGCAAGATGGAGAAAGACCATGCCAGATCTCAGAACAAGCATACCCCAAGCTAAGGTTATGCTTGGCCAGCTTCTCCTGTGGTTGGGGAAAGGCATCCTTGCGTATAGAAGTCGTCATGACTCGAGATCCGCTTCGAAGCAGTGATGAAGCAATTGGGTTGTTAAGGCTCTGCAGTAGTGTCTGATGGAAGATCTTGGCACCCATACCATCGTGGTTGGCATGGTTCCAAATATACATCACATCAACAAAGTTGTTTATCTTCGTCCGCATCAGGCATATCCTCCACCCCGGCCTCGTCTCAAGATTCTCAAACTTGGTGTCGAGCTGATACTCCAGATTCGCCTCAAACGCCCTTTCATAATCACTCGAATCCGGTCGGATATCCCAAGATACATGGTCTGCGAGATCAAGCGACGGGAGTGACACCCAAGCGGGCTTTTTCGTACTCTCGCCAACAAGACCGACTTGTAGGAGGGGAAATTGAAGCACCGTTTGGGCAATGGCTTGGTCGAAGCGTCGGAACACTCTGTCTTGCCTCTTGAAGCCGCGGAGGGACGGCGGGAGCTTGTAGCGGCATGTGAGGACTGTACTGCAGTAGTAGTCGAGGCTATGGAGTGCTGATTCGCACAGCTCGCTAGGTTTGTCAGCGTGGTTACTAGCATGGTATTTTCGGATACTCACATCTGGCCGAGACGCCGAATGAAAGACTTTGGCTTTGGACTTGATGACATTTTTGTTTGCTTGTAAGCTGATTGTTGGATCTGCACCTGAGAAAGCAAGCTTGTTAAAACTCTTTATACCGAAAATGCCGTCAATGTCCAAGCCTCAACATGATACTATTCCCAACATCAAAGAGTGCCGTCGGCCCGCGGACTCGAAATTCGTCACCGTCTCGCGTTGAATCGGAGCTCGCTCTCGCTAGTCAACCCCGTCCAACCCTGTCACTTCCCTTAGCGGCCCCGGCATAATTGACTATCATTACGCAATTTCCACACTGCGCCCTGTGCCTATTTCTACTCGCTTTATCTTAGCGGGCCCGCTGACTCGGCAGTTAACTTTTTTGCTCGACGTCGCCCTGAACAACCTTCTCTGAAACAAGGGTAGCAAAAGCTTAAACAGCCCCGAGCATCCGGGATAATGATAGAGATATTCTTCCGGAGAAGCCACTAGCGTTTTGGGTGCCGGGGGAATTCATAAGGTTGAAGGGGCCTTGCTTGATCTGTAAAAACCTGTCCTGACTGTGCAAATATCTGAACCAAACCCACCGTAAACTTTCTGATCTGACTTTGAAATCTACCTTATCGTCTTTTTAATCATACGATCTTCTTCGCTTGGGAATAATCGCGTGTTTGTTACTTTTTTGTTCTTGTTTCAACGGGCAGATAACCCGATCCAGTACTAGCTTGGCCATGAATAGCACCGCGAGGACAGCTTACGTGGAGCAGTTTCTACAACATGAGGTTTCCAAGCTTCACTCGCGAGAAACATGCTGGCATCAATCTGGCGTCGGCGGTCTCCTAGCGCTGTTACGTGCGAATCTCTCAGAGTCGAAATCGTGGAATAGCAGCCATGTCGCTGGGGGACCGTATACCTTTAACGCGACGGGGAATTTGTTTACCGTGGACCTTGCGACGAAGCATTTTGATGTCAATACTGTCGATCAAGATACATTCATCACGTTAACGTATGTTCATGGTATGTTTCACTTTTCAGGGAATGAGATGAGCCATGTTGACGATTACAGCGCTATGCATGATCATTGCGTTTTTCTTGGTGTATCCCATCATTCTACTTATGGAGTCGAGTACAGTGCTATGTGATCTGATCAATAAACCTGTCGCCAAACATACTGTTCGGAAATGGGAGTCTGTACTCCGAGCCTTTGTCTTTACGCCTCTCGTCATCACTGGACTTGTGGCGGGAATCATTGCAATGGGCTCATCAGATCATTTTAGAACTGAACACGGGGTATGTATCTCGATACAAGATTGGCGAATATCTAACTAACGCGTCAAAAAGGTCATCGGGCTTGTTACTGTAGTGTTTGCGGGCTTTGCATCGCTACTTTACTTCTTCGACTTCTTCTTTAGTTCAAGAATGGGTCGAACAGCCATGGGCATGCGATGGCTTCAGAACATCAAATACTTTGACATGTTTGTCTGCCAAGTAATCCTCATGCTCTCCGGCTTCGTCCTGACCGATGGCTTCGACGACCTTTCCGTCATGGGCCTATGCTACATCCAGATCTCCCTCGCGTGGGCAGTATCTCTCGGTATGATAGCAGCGTTTGTCTGGAACAGTGCCATGGTCTTGATGACAGCACAATGGTTCCTCGTCCGTCGAGCACGACCCAGCGGGAGTGGAAGCATCGCCACCGCCAACAACAGAATGTGGAGGCTCGTGCGCTTCCGCCGTCGTCGTCAACCATCCCCAGAGCCTACGCAGTCGTACGAAATGGGCTCGTCATCAGAGACGTCTGAAACGTCTGAAACTTGCGGTCGGGGACGGACTGAAGCTGGGGCTGTGCTGTGATACTTATGGACACCAAGCATTCTAGGATAGATGGAGTTTTTAACATTTTCAGTCTAGTTTGATGATGAAATTTTAAGCATGGTTTTCTCGCTCCGGGCATCAAGGACGCCGTGAAGACCCTTCTCGTATGATAATTTCCTCCAACGGAGCCCTTGTTCTCCGGGCTGTCACTATGAAACGCAAGGCTGAGATTGCACGGCCTAGACTCTGTTGCCAAGTTCCTGACGGGTGGTAGCCAAACTCAAACACGGAGACTGTTTTTTCGGATAAGCTTGACATAATTGCTCATCTGTGATTCGTCACATTCAGAGTTTGACCGCTTATTTTTAGGGTTGGACAACAGTATCGGGCGCCCGCGGGAAGCCGACCGGGGTGCGCGGAGCATATTTTATGGGGGACTTTTATAAGGCTGTGTGCCGGTATCCGGACCCCGCGGGCGTTGGGAGTGTTGGCGCGGGCGGAGTAGACACCGGGAGTTGATGATCGTCAATGCGGAGTTGCAGCCGGGTATTGTCACCAAAGTAAGGATAATGCGATTAATGCGTTGGCTTGGAGACCTACGTAGGGATGAATTGCTCAGCCTCATGGTCTTTTGACTATAACATGTCTTGAAGAAGCCATGCTTCGGAAGCAATTCCATCGATATCAACAAAAAAACCATCAACAGCAACAATCTACTTTAAACAGCAAGCGATTTGATCTTATACGATATATCACCACTATTCACAAACCCAAAACGCAACTAAATCTGCACCTCGGAACCCAAAATGGCAGCAAAGCAAGAATCGAAAAAGCACGATGAGAAGAATAAGGGACAAATCCCTGGACCAAAGGGTACATCACGTCACCGTCAACACCATTGCCATCACATGCTAATCATCACAGGCCTTCCGGTCATCGGTAACCTTCTCGACATTGACGTCTCAAACTCGCTGCAATCAATAATCGACATGGCCAAAGATTATCGTACGTCACCGAGCGACACTATTCCCGACCGCCTCTAACAATACAATCGCAGCAAAACTCTTCGCGCTAAATGTCGGGGGAAACACAGAGATCATGATCTGCAGCCGCGAGCTCATGGACGAACTAGCGGACGAATCACGATTCCACAAACTTGTTGTCGGCGGTGTCGAGAAACTACGGCCTCTTGCTGGTGATGGCCTCTTCACGGCGCAACATAATAACCAGGAATGGGCTATCACGCATCGAATTCTCATGCCGCTATTCGGGCCTCTAACGATCAGAGAGATGTTACCCGATATGCGAGATATCTCGGAACAACTTTGTCTGAAATGGTACGTCTTTAACTATTGACAGAAGATATGGTGTTAACTTTTAAAGGGCACGATTAGGTTCTTCGTCTACCATCGACGTCGCAAACGATTTCACACGGTTAACGCTCGACACTATCGCCCTCTGCACAATGGGCTTCCGCTTCAACAGCTTCTACAGCAACGAAAAAATGCACCCCTTTGTAGAGAGCATGGTCGCAGCCCTCATCGACGCTGACAAGCAATCCATGCTTCCCGACGTTGTGCAATCGTTTCGATTACGAGCCCAATCCCATTTCAAGAAGCATGCTGCTGTGATGAAGAGCACATGCCACGACATTCTTGAAGAGCGACGGAAACATCCTGTAGAGGGAAAGGATCTTCTTAATGCGATGATGCGTGGCAAGGATCCCAAGACGGGAATGGGTATGAGTGATGAGAATATCGTCGCTAACCTCATCACTTTCCTCATCGCGGGCCACGAGACGACTTCTGGGCTGTTGTCATTTGCATTCTACTACCTCCTTGAGAACCCCGAGAAGCTACAGAAGGCTCGTGAAGAAGTTGACGAGGTAGTGGGCGACGAGAATATTACAGCGGATCATCTGCCCAAGATGCCCTATATCAACATGATCTTCCGCGAGACTCTTCGTCTCATGCCCACTGCACCAGGCTTCTACGTCACACCCTTCAAAGACGAAGTCATCGGCGGCCAATACAACGTCTCCCCCGGCGATCCCCTGTTCCTCTTCCTCCACAAGATCCACCGCGATCCTGAAGTCTGGGGCCCTGACGCCGAAGAGTTCAGACCTGAGAGGATGGCAGACGAGCACTTTAACAAACTCGCCAAGAACGCTTGGAAGCCCTTCGGCAATGGTATGCGAGGCTGCATCGGTCGAGAATTCGCATGGCAAGAGGCTCAAATTGTAAGTACTACTTCTTATCGCTGTATCACTAGCTAATATTATTCACAGGTTACAATCATGCTCCTCCAGAACTTCGACATGGTCAAGGCTGATCCCAACTATAAGCTGAAGATCAAGCAGTCGCTTACCATCAAACCCGACGGTTTCAACATGAAGGTCAAGCTCCGAGAGGGCCGCGACTTGACCAACCTTTTCAAGAACCCCAGTCTCGCTAGTTCCAAGCAGCCCAGTCTCTCCAGCAGAATGAACCTCAACATTTCACAAAAGGACCTGAAGCCCATTTCTATATTTTACGGATCTAACACTGGAACGTGTGAGGCTTTGGCGGAGCGACTGTCAGCTGACTGTGCGACATTCGGATTCATGCCTTCGAAGCCTCTGCCGCTTGATGATGCTACGAGGAATCTGTCCAAGGATGGACCGAATATCATCTTGGCTGCCTCGTATGACGGAAGGCCTTCTGATAATGCTACTGAGTTTACCAAGTGGGCTGAATCGCTGCAGTCTGGAGAATTAGAGGGCATTCAGTTTGCTGTTTTCGGATGCGGTAAGTCCCATTCATCTCTTCACTCGTCGCAATCATCTGACGCTTTGCAGGCCACAAAGACTGGGTATCAACCTTGTATCGCATCCCCAAGGTACTCGACAAATGTCTAGCAGACGCAGGTGCCGATCGCCTCGTCGACATTGGTCTCACCGACGCTAGCACCGGCCGCTTATACCCCGACTTCGACGACTGGTCACACAGCAAGCTCTTCCCCGAACTCGCCAGCCGACACGGCATCACTCTCGACCACGAGCCTGACTCTCTCGAGCTGAGTGTCACCATCAACCAGTCTCAGCGGAATGATATCGGAGGCAACTTCAAGAGGGCTGAGGTCGTGGAGAACACTCTTCTTACCAGCCCTGGTGTTCCTCGCAAGCACAGCCTACTCCTCAAGTTGCCGAAGGATATGGCATACACTCCTGGTGATCATGTCTTGGTTCTTCCCAAGAACCCCCCTCAGCTTGTTGATCGGGTCATGACTTGCTTCGGTGTTGATGATGATACTGTCTTGACTGTCTCGTCGCAACGGCCAACTTTCCTTCCTACTGGCACTCCCATCCTTGCTTCGAACCTCTTCAGTACTCTTGTTGAACTGTCCCAGACAGTAAGCCGCACCAGCCTCAAGAGACTGGTGGACTTTGCAGGTAATGATGAGACCAAGGCTGAAATTCAGAGTCTCGCTGGTGATAGATATGACGCCGAGATTGACCAGCAGCGCATGTCCATCCTCGACCTCCTCCGCAAGTATCCCTCTATCAACATGCCCCTGTCAACCTTCCTCTCCATGCTTCCCCAGATGCGTCCCCGCACATACTCCTTTGCCTCAACACCAGAGTGGAAGCCCGGCCATGGCTCGCTTCTCTTCTCCGTCGTTGAGGCCACTGAAGCCAGTGGATCATCACTTGCTCGCCCAGGTGGTCTAGCTACCAACTACATGGCCCAGCTCCGACCCGGTGACTCTATTCTCGTTGAGCCTCGACCTTGCAGACCTGAGCTTCGTACTGCGATGACCACTGAGCTCAATGTTCCTATCGTCATGATCGCTGTTGGCGCTGGTCTCGCTCCCTTCTTGGGTTTCATGCAGAAGCGATATCTGCAGGCCCAGAACTCGGGCCACTTATCCAACTCCTCATGCACACTCTTCTTCGGCTGTCGTGGTGCCAAGATGGATGACATTTGCCGCGATACACTAGACGAGTACTCCCGTGCTGGTGTCGTATCAATCCATCGTGCATACAGTCGCGATTGGGATTCGCCGCACAAGTATGTTCAGCATCTGGTCGCTAAGCATGCTGATACCTTGGCGCGACTTTGGGGGCAGGGTGCTATCGTGATGATTTGCAGTGGTAAGAAGGTTTCTGATGATGTGTTTGATGTCTTGGGTCCTATTCTTCATAGTGAGGATAGAAGGTTGAACACCACGAGGGCGAGTGATTGGAAGACTTGGAGAGAAGAGGTCAACAAGGAGCGATTGATCTTGGAGGTGTTTGGGTAGATTGGTGAACTGGGTGACGGGCTTTGTTTGTCGATATAGCATAGCGTTGCGGGTTTCTTTATTGTACTATATAGATCAGGATTGACTGCATTTAACAACACGTCATTGTACACACCATCTCCTCTTTATCTGTGCTATCATCAATCTATGGGGCGTTCTACCCTCCTTTTGAACTGTTTGAGTCACTGAGTGTCTTCAAGTGAACGCGACGGGGTCTTAAATAATATGCTTCCCATTTGCAACAACAACTAACTAACTAATAGCTCCAGAACATAAAAGTCTACAAACCCTGCCAGACACCAGATGAAGACCTCAAGATTAAAAATTCATCCCCGTCTTACAGGATGTATCTAAAATTCTTGTTCTGCATATCAGTCTCGTCGACTTCAAGAAGCGTTCCATCCTCAGTGAGGTCAACCTGTGGAGACTCCTCAGGATCTCTCTTAACACCCTGCTCATTATCGCGACGGCGGTTCTCCCAGGTGAGGTAGAAGTAAATGCCCACCACAAGAGCAATGGTGATGGCATAGCACACCATGATTGTGGTGTAAGCAGTCTATAGCGGTTAGCGACGTCTCATACTGAGAAATGATGTTACTCACATGGTAGCCGGGCGCTTCGGTGCTGATAAAGAACTGAGGTCCACTCAAGTTTCCGGCACAATATCCCAGGAAGATCATGGCCATGACGGTGGACTTCTTTGTGAAGCCAGCAATGTTACTAGCAGACAAAGATAGCATGAGAGGGAATGCTGGTGCAACCGCCATGATGAGCCAGAAGCCTGCCAGTCGCGAGAGTTTCTCAGCCGTAGGGAGGAGCTTGATCATAAGGATACCAGCAATGGCCATCAGGTATGTCAGAACAAGAGCAATGTGTCGAGACTTGCGGACGTAGGTTGTGAAGACAGCGACGAGGATGACGGTTGTAAGTTGGAAGGCTGATGCAGGGAGACCCATGAGGATAGTCTGCTTCTCATCATAACCGAAGCTCTTGATGACAATGGTGCTGAACTGTGGCCACAATGATCAATATCGTGCTATTAGGATTGGAGAATGAACACTTACGCTGGTGGTTCCACCATTGGGAATGCAGATGATGAAAGAGAAGAAAAAGAACCACCAGGACTTGACGTCCTTCATAGTCTCGATGAACTGCTGGCGATCCCACTTCTTGGTCTGAGTAGTTCTCTGGAACTTCTTAGGTCGAAGAGCAGCAAACTCTCGCTCAGAAGTTGACAGAAACCCAGCTGTTGCAGGAGAATCAGGGAGGAAGAAGAATGTCAAGACGGACCAAGCGATGGTGATGAGGCCAAAGATGAGGAAGAGCATCTACACAAATCAGTAACCAAGTCTCCAAGTCACGATCAATACTCACCTTCCACTGCTCAATAGGCCCATGGTAACTCAAAATCCCATACGCAATCATAGCACCAACCATACTCGCCGACGCATTGCCCGCAAACCAGAACGAATGGCGCGATACATGCTCATGCGGCGTATACCACATTCCCGTGATAAGCGAGAACCCTGGACTAATTGCACTCTCAAACACACCAAGAAAGAAGCGCAGAACCATGAGACTAGCGTAATTATGCGCGACGGCGTGAAGAGTGAGAATGACGCCCCAGATGAACATGAGAACGCTCAGATATTTGCCGAGAGGGAATTTGACGAAGCCGAGGGAGATGGGGTACGAAGCGACGAGGTAGCCTATGTAGAAGATACTAGATGCCCAGCTGAATTGTTGGCCGACGAGTTCCTTTCTAAGTTAGTAGGTGTTTTTGTTCGGCGTGGTGCTAACATACCAGATCCTCTCGTAGGCCAAGAATAGCGCTATACGCCAAACTCGTCTCTGTATAAAGTCAGAACTTGCACATCAATTGATGCGGTAAACTTACTATCCAAATACTGCAATCCATAGCTAACAATAAGCAACGGCATGAGTCTACCAAATTAGCTTTGAACACCTGTCACTTCTCGTAGCACATACCTCATATCAATCTTGCTCACGAGCTTCTTCTCGTCCTCCACCGACAGCGTATCCACAGTCCCGTTCGCATCAACATCCATCTCGTACGAAGGCGTCGACTCTTTCATTTCTTTACCATCCATAGTGAAATAATGTTTCGTTGCAGGAGTGAGGAAAAGAAAAGAAGGTTAAAACTCAAAGCGTTGATGGTTTTGAGTCCGTGTCGAGGGCGCAAGGGCCCAGTTATAATCACCTCCTTATCACACCCACGCTAGCCTTGTTCCCTTATCAAATTCGGCTCCAAAATCTGGGGTCCCTTGCTTGTCTACCCCAGATTTGTGGCACGCGCTCTGAGTGGTCAGATTAATCGACGAGATAGTGAAAAGATGCGGGCTGAAACTGTCAATTCATGATGCTGTGGTCTGCTTGCTAACTAACTCGCGAACCGCCTCCATCGATATTCCCTTAGCTGACAGTGTCTTAGCCGATACCACGAGATTGTAAACGCCCTTGATAACGGGGTCTGAAATACTCGCCGAGATCCAATCTCGGTACACAGGGTCATGTGTTTCGATTCCTCCGATTAAAAGAGCCCATTGGAACCGCTCCAGGAGCTGTACTGGTCCCACGGGGATGGTATGGTATGCTGCTGAGACTAGTTCCTGGAGTGCGCGCTCGATATCAGCTGGGACTGGTGTCTCGCCGAAGAATGTGTCGCGGCTGCGGTACAGGTAGATCTCTAGGGCGTGGAAGATAGTCACAGTTACGAGGGCCATTAGTGGTGGTTGAGTAGACTGTTGGGCGCAGTCTCTCGATAAGGTGAAGAGAAAGTTCTGCTCCTGTGAAGTGTTAGTCCACGGTAGTCTCGAAGATCACTATCAACTCACCTCTCGTATCTTGTCCAACTTGTGCCTAATCTCCAACCCCTTCCCAAGGACAGCCAGTTCATTACTCTGACTATACACGTTTATCTCGTATTGTATCGTAATTAAACTGAAGTAGACATCCAGAATCCTTCTCTGGCTCGTCTCCGGCAAACTCTCAGACCTGAACCACGTCTCCGTCTGGTCTGGTAATATCGGCATTCGCGACAGAAGCCATATTCGCTGCCTCGTCTCGTGCTTCTGGCTAACATAACCTGCAAATGCAGCACCGCAGCCAAAGAAACCACAGAATACATCGCGATCATAAATATACGTCAAGATCCGCGATAGCGTAACAGGCTCAGACGTCCCCGTAGTCCCACTCGAATTGGCACAAACCTCATCCAGCGCAAACGTCGTAACATACGCGAGAATCGAGGTACTCAACTCGCGCAATCTCTCCACCTCCAACGGATCTCTCCTCATCCAAAACATATAAAGGTACAAAAACGACAGCATCATCGCGACGTGATTCGTGGGCGATAATGTCACGAGCGCCTGGCTTAAAAGCTGCGACCCGTTCTGGAAATGCAAATACGACTCCAGAGGCGGTCTATGGCTGAACCCATGATGGATAGCAAGTTCGCTGTGTGAAAAGGCAAGAAGGAAATGCAACGCCATGGGGTTTTGGACTGCAAAGTTGAGGAAGATGGAGTGTGCTGACATAGCGGCTTTGCGGGTTGATTTCATGGGTGCGAGGACGGTGGAGTGGAATGTCATGGCTTGGACGTCGTCGCTCCCGATTGAAGGGGCGGGCTCGGTTGGATTTGTGAAGGAGAATGAGGGAAAGAGGGAGAGGATATCGAAGGAGGGTGTTGGGTATAGAATGAGCTGTGATGAGTCGTGGGGATATTGGGGAATAGTGATGGGGTTGATCATGTCTTCTGGTGATATGTCTGGGAAGCTCGTTGGTGATGCAGATACTACTTCATTCTCCACGGGTAGAACATCAAACGGCATATCCGCAGGCAATCCGTCAGACAATTGCAACTCTCCAGGCGTCAAAGCAGGCGGCGTGACACTCTGCGAGCCCTCACTGACAGCATCATCAGTCTTTGGCACAATAGGCGGCGGCGTCCACTTCTCCCTCTGTTTAATCGGCCCCAAGCCTCTCCTCCTCTCCGCCAGCGGCTGCATCTGCGTCGCCCATCTACACTCGAGCCTGAGCCTCACACAGCGATTGCACTGCGGCCTCGTCTCATCGCATTTGACCTTTTTGGTCAGACACGTCAAGCAGCCTAGACTGGGGGTCAATAGGGACCACTTCCGGTTTTTCCGGGGCAGACTGACCGTTTTTAGAGCGGCCGCGTTCTACGCGTTTGCGCTTCTGTGGTTGAGGTTGGCTGGATGAACTGGATGCATTCTCCATGTGACTAATGTGACTGGGGGGGGATATGGCGGATGAGAAGCTCCTTGTCAAATCAGTGTAAAGGGATTGAGTGGGATTGATTGATTGATCGATTGATTTGACCCTTTCTTTTCGGTCGTTAATCTGAGAGGACGCGACGCCCGGATCGTCCCCGCCTCTGACAGCTAATATGTCGTCGATTAAACCAGCCAATCATCAGCAAGTCAAAATCGAACTGCGATACGACGAGATATGACAGGAATAATGAACGATTTATTGAGTATCTTTCATTCCCTTCTTATCTAGTACTCTGCAGTTTCCTCTTTTCTATCTCCAAACTAATTCTTATCATCAAAATGGGCAATTCAATCTCTTACACCACTTCAGACTGTCACGTCAACCTCCCAGAATCTGGATCTCTCAAAGGTCTTCAGTTCGATTCCAAGTCCCGTCGCTTCGCAGGCGTTCCATACGCTCAACCTCCCATCGGAGATCTACGATGGCAAAAACCTCAGCCTTTCCCAAAAACACATCGATACGAATCTTTAGATGGTTTGCCTTTTGATGCAACGAATTTTGGACCTGTCTGTCCCCAGGCGAATTACTCCAAGAACGTTAGCGAGCATATCCCCAAACATGCATACAGCGAGGACTGTCTAAGACTCAACATCTGGACGCCTGTGCCTGATCCGAACGAGCCGAATAAGAAATGGCCTGTTATGGTCTGGTTCCATGGTGGTTGGTTCCAGGTTGGAGATCCAAGTCAGGAAGAGAGTATGGATCCCACTGAGCTCATATCAACGGGCGGATTACAAGCTGTGTTTGTAGCCGTTGGTTACAGACTCAACGTCTTTGGTTTTCTTGCTGGCAAGTCTCTCTTGGAGGAATCCAGTGGCGAGGCTGTCGGAAACTATGGTCTTTGGGACCAGCGTCTCGCTATGGACTGGGTGTACGAGAACATCGCTGCCTTTGGAGGCGATCCTGAGAACATCATCCTAGCAGGACGAAGTGCAGGAGCTTACTCTGTTCTTGCACAAGCACTCTATGACTTCCGTGGTAAAGAGTCTCATGGTCGTTTTACAAGAATGATCATGTACTCCAATGCCATTCCGACACAGCCCAAGACTGTTCAAGACTGCGAGGAGCAGTTCGATGAGCTCTGCGAGTACTTCGGTATACCTGCAGATATCAGCGGCGCAGAGAGGCTGCGCAACCTGCGAAGTATCAGCGCCGATGATCTCTCTGCCGCCATCATGGAGCTGAAGAACCATACCTTCCGTCCCGTCACGGATGATCTGTTCATTCACTCAGGCATCTTTGACTACTATCGCGACGGCTCATTTGCCCGCGAGTTCAAGAAACGTGGACTCAAGCTCTACATAGGCGAAGTCCTTGATGAAGATACCCTCTATGCTGTCACAAACCCTCCCGATCCCAACATCTCCTCTCTTCAGATGCAGATATCCAATTACTACCCTCCCCACGTCACGGACCGTCTACTCAAGCATTATACCCTTCCACAGACCAAAGACAAGAAAGCTTGGCAGCAGATCTTTGGACGTATCATTGCCGATGGTCAAGTCAGAGCTCCGTCACGCTACCTAGTGGACAATCTGGTGCGCAATGGCGTTGACATCAAGAATGTCTGGAGATACCTCATCGCATATCGCTTGTCGTTTATAACGAATGACGTTGCTCCAGCGTCTTTTGGTGTGAGCCATGCTATGGATAGACCTATATGGAAGTAAGTCATGAGCCTCCACCCGGATCACCATACTGCAGTCTTGCTAACCTACTGCAGTTACTCTATCACTCATGGACCAACGCCCGCGGAGAGAGACCTTATGGATGCATGGATCAGAGACCTTAGGGCCTTTGTTAATGATGAAGAGGGATATATGTACGGCACTGAGCTGACTACAGAGTATAAAGTCATGCAACCACAAGGAACTATTGCCATTGAGCGAGATGGACGATGGGAAGAACTTCTACAAGTCATGGATATCTTTAGCGCATGAGTTTAGACCGTATAGGTACATTACTTCAATAGCGCTTCCAAGTGATCTTTCTCAGTAAGCCTCACTTTATACCATCGGTGTCACCCCGTATGGGCCGTCTTGCAAATCGTTGATTTGTGGAGATGATGTCGCAGTAGTGAAAGAAGTCTCCCTAATACCAGTAAGGGTGACCTACCGGGCTTATAGTCTAGCTTGTTATTGGGAAGATTACTGCTGAGTTGCTTCCTCAAATCACGCGTCACCAATTTAGAAGGGCCTGGGAACTTTTTTGTAGCAGTGTAAGCACTATACTGTTTATTTCTCATCACAAGCCGGGCACTCCGGCATGACGGTCCTGTACATACACCGTTTAAGTTGAGAATGTGATGCGGAGAGAAGTGGATACTTACGGACTAAAGTGGGGGTTCCGCCCGTTTGTTTGCGGACTCATGCGGGTCAACGACACTAATTGTGTTGGTACTTGACAAAGCATTATCTCTGACCCACGTAAGCATATGGTTGTGACTGAAATTATTTATATGTGGTTGTAAAGATAAAAGGGACGATTCTGCAGATAGAACTGGCTACTCAGCAATTCAGCATCAGCACATCGCCAACTACCAGTTTCAAGACAGCCTTCACCAACGACATCTCGTCACGTCATCATGCCAAAGCTTGTATCAGTTATTGGTGCCACCGGCATTCAGGGCGGCTCTGTTGTTAAAGCTCTTCTCAACGATGACGCCTATATGGTGAGAGCCATCACAAGAGACAAGACAAGTGCAGCAGCCAAATCACTTATCGGGAAAGGAGTGGAGGTGGTTGAAGCCGATTTGAATGTCACTTCTTCCTTGGAAACTGCATTTTCTGGGTCTTTCGCCATCTTTGCCGCTACCAATTTCTTCCAAAACTTTCCAGCCCTCAGCGCGGCGGCTGCCGTCGAGGAAGAGGCGACACAGGGTATCAACCTGGCCAGAGCTGCTATTGCAACTCCTACCCTTGAACACTTTATTTGGTCGACTCTTCCCAACGTATCGAGAGTGAGTGAGGGCAAATCATTCGTGCCTCACTTCACAGGCAAGAACAAGGTCGATGATTACATTAAGTCTCAGACGGAATTGTTACGCAAAACAACCTTCCTCTGGGTCGGATTTTATGCTTCAAATTTGCAGTACCCCTTTTTCAAACCTTTCCCAGTCACCTATGCTGCACCGAACAAGCACGTTCAACTTCTCCCCACCCCATCATCAACACCACTCAGCCTCGTTGGCGACGCAAGGACAAACGTCGGCCTCTTTGTTCATGCCATCTTGGAACAACCAATGAAAACACTTCCGGGCAAGTTTGTTCTTGCTGTTACAGATGTGATGAGTACTGGAAAACTTCTTTCTCTTTGGACGTCTACCAAACAGAAGGAAGCAGAGTACGTAATGGTCGATAAACATACCTATTACAGGCTGTGGCCTAAATGGGGGGAGGTGATGGAAGCAAATTTTGCCTACTTCCATCTCGTCGGCGACAGAAGCTACTCCGGTGAGAATGGAGTTCTCACAAAGGACGATCTGGGTATTCTTGGATTGGTTGATACAGCCAAAGCTATAGATATGATGGAATTCTGAACATGGCAAATTTGTAGAAGCCAGCGCCGCTTCACCTGACAGGATACATTGACATGCTTTCATCGATTGTATAGTCGAATGCCGTCTTGGATAGTTCAAGGCTCTGATCATTGCTTATGGGTAGCTTAGACTAATATGACTGGATACTGATGAGCTATACTGGTATTTCTGCTGTCTCTCTTGTCCTGACATCAATATCATTCGAGTCCAGCACAAGATGCTAAGGGTGAGTCCGGGCTGAATTACGTCTCTAAAAGAACCAGCACCGTAAAGTCTCGGGGCAAGGTATTCTTTGTCCATAATAGAGTACTACAAACACCAATGTGCGAGTACAAGTCATGCCTCAATCGAGGCAAAACACATACGTAAAACATAAATGAATAGTTAAAAATTGTTATCTCATAGTACTTGACGCCCTAATCCTAAGATGTCCATTATTTGCTTTGCGTCTTTCGCTCTCGCTCGGTTCTATAGAAACAAGATTTAATGACGAGATATTCAGGGTCGACTGTTGATGATGTCAACACCCTTACAGGCAGCCAACAGTAGCACAACAAATCGATCATGTTCATTCAGCCCCAATAAGTCTTTTTGCTGGCTCCAACTGTCGGCGAATTCGTTATATGAAATGGTTCTGTTCAGTTTGCTGAACCCTTGAGCCTCACGACTTCCTGGCAGTCCGCTCCTAAATGTTTGTTGACTCTCATCATAGGAAATGTCGCTCCCTGGTTCATTTAAATGGATGAACACGGGTAAAGATCCAAGTTCTGCCAATAGCGGACAAGTTTGGTCAATGAGTGCAGAGTGGACGGAGCGAGCCAGACACGAGATGAGAACCGTTCTGTATGCGCTATCGATCTCACTTTCATGCAGCAGTTTGTCATACGGTAGGAGAGGTGCTCTGTTTTCTGGAAATTCTCTGACAGATCGAACATCGGGATAAGATTCTATATCGGTAGCAGAAGGGTTGAGTAGTTCGGGGTGTAGAAAAGGTGACGAGGGCGTGTCTTTTTTCTGAAGTTCCAACACCTGAATCCGAAGTAGAAGCTCTCTTGACCAAGAAGCCACCAATGGTTCATAGTTCTTAGCAAGGGACTGCTGTCTGGCACTAGTGCTGAAAAGTGCGACGATTTGGTAAAGCACCATAGCCTGTAGCCGAGCAAGATCCTGACGAAAGATAGAGAGGGCTGCGTCATAACTCGAAACGCTATGTGATCCAAACATATTTACCAGATGTTGCATCTCGGCTTCCAGCGTCTGGTCGAGGATATCCCGGCTCGACTCAGTCAGTGTATATACAGTAGCACAGACCCCAAGAGCCCTTTGAAGAGGGAAGGGAAGTCCGGTGTGGTTATTGCTGTTGGGCGAAGCAACAGGCTGCAGTATGAAGGAATTTGATGCGGTAGTCGCAAATGCGTTGACAAAGGAGAGAAGTTCCCGCGCGCAGAATTGCCAGGTTGCAGTGTCTCGCCCACGAGGCCAAATCTCATGTGTTTGTAATGTTGGGCCAATATCAGGAACGAATGGCATCCTCAGCAGGTCTTGTTGGCAAAGACGAGAATATGCTTTACGGCGATGTCTCGTTGCTTCACTCGTTCTCTGACCCAGATCTCCTCTCAAGTTCTGATTGCTATTAATTCCGTTGAACAGCGACATAGACAAATCGTTCAACGTATTGGTCTCGGGAGTGAATATTTGCTCCGAGGCAGGCAAATCGACCGCAGCCTGTGGTGGGCCTAAAACATCCAAGTTCCAAGTCATTGAGTCATCCATAATTGGGAAGCCAGAGTTGAGAAGATCGGCAACTGGTAGAGTCCCTTGTTCAAGAATAGTTTCCGATGAATCCGGGGAATGCAGAAATGGTGTACTGGATGATATGAATACATTTGGCGGCAACCCAATGAGTGGTGCTGACAGCCCCGAGCGCTGGTAAGGGTATTTGCATGGCAGGCATTTCTGGGCGCAACGGTTGCATGACGGCACGCCACGGTCACAGCGACGCTTGGCTGAGACACAAGCTGCACATGACAGTTTTCTAAGAGACATTTTGTCTTGCGGATGCTTTGTTGAGTAGTCGACCTTGCAGGCTCAAATCGATGTTGGATTTTGTCCTGGATTAGTAATTGCTTAGCTTAAGGGGGCCACCTATACCCGCACGGGTACCCGTGCAAATAAAATTAAATGGGTACCCATGCAGATAAGATATAATTATATAAGTAATAAAATACCTCTGTTAGTTGGCTGAAAAGACTAGTCTGTTATTTAGATATAACTGCAATTTAGTCTCCAACATTACAAAAATGGTTGCTTGGTACAGATTAAAGAAAATGCTAAGGGTTGGCGGTGAAGATTTACTTACCGTTTGTTATTTCTTTTTCAGCCTCAGATATGGATTAGTAGGTATTTACCTTAGTAGAATAATATGCAGGTTGACGTGTCATTATTCTGCTTGTTGGTCATAAACGTCTCGCAGTCTGCCTTGTTGGGGCCGCCTGATATGCGGCCTGGGAGCCTCGCTGAGAGCCTTGTTGGGTCTTTATGCATAAACGATCGATTACAGAAATACCGTAATCTTACGCACAATCCACCTCCTTTTACTCTTGCTAACCGCGTACAACATCGACGAAATGGAAGTGACTGGTCTTGCAGTTGGAATTGTCGGGCTTGCTGGTCTCTTTAGCGTATGCCTAGACTCACTTTCTAGATTTCAGTCTTACCGCGGGTCGAATTCCGAATCTCATGTATTAGATACACGTTTCAGGGCGGCTAGAGCCCGATTCGAACAGTGGGGAGTCAGTGTCGGCATCTCCAATGGGCGGCTACAGCCGGATCACCATGATGGACTCGATAACAAAGACACGGTGGATTTGATTGAAAGTATCCTTCAAATTATAGCAAAGACCATATGCGATGAGTCAATTCTTCAGAGGGCCCGCGGCGGACTCCCATTGCAGAGCGGACGGTTTGGAGGCCTCTCGCAGTCAATGGGCAAGCGATTGAAATGGGCTCTTGGAGGTAAAGATAGTCGCAACGAGCAGGTCGAAATCTTCGAGAACTTGGTGCAACAGCTTTATCATTTAGTTCCACCAGATGATAAAGGCAAGCACTGTGAAGGGCTGGAGAGCAAGACATGGGTCGAAGATATTCGCCAACTTCTAACCAAGATCCATGAGGGGATCAAGTGTAAGCGTTGTGTCTGAAATTTTTAGACTCGATCCAAAGTATTGTCTAACTAACAAAAAGAAGCTGAAATGCAGCGCGACGTAATGGCATGGCTGGGAAGATCACCTCCAAACGATAAATACGAAGATTCGATCGGTAAACGAGTCGACACCACATGCGAATGGATATTTGACAGACCAACATTCAAGTCATGGCTCTCACCAGAAGACTCATCCAAGCCAAGCTTGCTTTGGATAAATGGGCCTGCAGGATTCGGAAAGACCATTTTGTGTGCTCATATCGTTCACAATCTATCCGAGGCTCTAGATACACCAGTGGCCCATTTCTTTTTCACATCCGATCATGAGAGCCGAGAAGATCCATTCACTGCTCTGAGATCTTGGCAGTGTCGTGTTGCAGCCAAGAATAACGAAGCTTTTCAGTGCATTCGTCGGGCATGGGAAAGGGACTCTTCTGAGAAGGCTTCTCGCAGAGTCCTCGTCGACCTTTTCGAGGAAATAGTCAAAACAGTGCCAAGTTGTGTATTCATCGCAGACGGATTGGACGAATGTTCTCAGTTGAGTAATGGAGACGCATCAGTTGCTAGGTTCTTACGAGACATCATGGGTGCCATAACTGGCACCGACGTCAGGCTTCTGCTCGTTAGTCGAGACGAGCCAGAAATCAGAGAAGCCCTCGAAGAGAATAAAGAGGTTTTGTTAGAATACAGGATCGGTACGGATGATGTTGGGTCCGATACAGCAGCCTTTTCCCAGTCTGTTGTTGATAAAAAGCTCTCTAACAAGGATGAGGGTTTCCGGTCAGCCATCTCAGAGGCCATGACAGTTCGATGCCAAGGCCAGTTCCTATGGATCAAGATGCAAGAGGAGTCTTTGCGGAACGGAATGAGCAAGAAACGACTACATGAAGTGGTGGAGAATATGCCATCCGGCCTTGATCACCTCTACGATCACAACTGGAATAGAGTCATGAATATGTCTGATTGGGACCGAGATCGAGCTTTTACTCTTCTGCGCTGGACTGCATTCACATTCCGTCCTCTTAATGTCTACGGGGTAACTGAAGCTGTTCTGATCACTCAGCTTGGGGAGCTGGATCCGGATGAGTACCCCGAGAATGTGGACGACGAGTATGTCAGAACCGAGATTATAGGACTCTGTAGTCCTCTATTGGAAGTTCACGACGACCCAGGGCTTTCATCACCTGGACATCGTACACTTCACATACCCCATTTCTCTGTGCGCCAATACCTTGCTAAGCATTTACCAGCACCTTCCTGGATGCAGGCAAACGGCATACTAAACAAGGAATACGAAAGTCTACACCACACAGCTATAGCTCGAGCATGTGTTCAGTATTTGAGTTTGCCGCAAGTTTGGAAAAAGGGTGGTCAACGCGGTCCGTGTGTTGGAGCATTCCTTGTCTATGCCACTTACAATTGGATGCACCACGCCAGACTGGGTATGATGGATCCGTCACTCGTTGAACTTTCGAAAGCCTTTCTGCTGGGAGATAAGGCTCCTTTCAAATCCTTAATTGACTACGTTACGGACCCCGAAAACAGAAGCTCGGCTACGAGGTTAATCCTCCAGCTGCGGCTTCGCCCTTTCGAATACGTGATTTACGGAGGATGGTTAAGCATGGCGGATCATCTTATTGGCGATGTTGATGTCAATGAGATTGGTGCTCTCGGGCGATCACCTATCTTTTCAGCCTGCCATTCCGGCTCAGCAGAATCTGTCAATTTGCTTATTCGACGCGGCGCTGACTTGAGCGTCACTGATTCCCAAGGATTTACATGCCTTCATTCAGCAGCTTCTTGTGGTTTTGAAAATATTGTTAAGATCTTGGTGAAGTCAAAGGTTCATTTGTCACCGCAGGATCATGCAGGCCGTACACCATTGCATCTTGCTTCAAGAAGAGGCCACCTCAAGTGTTACCAGTATTTAGTCGAGCAAGGAGCCAATGTCAATATTAGAGATAACTGGGGTGGTAATGTTGTACACTACGCATGTATGCACGGCGGCCAGGCTGAGCTACTAAGATTCATCCTTCGGAATGCGCCTGACATTTCTGCAACCGACCATTATTACGAATTAGTCTCGCCACTCATTCTTGCAAGTCAGTCTGGCGATGTCGATATGGCAAAGCTTCTTTTTGAGCATGGAGCAGTCTCCTCCTTGTTTATTACCGACACTCACGGTAACTTACCGCTTCATTATGCAGTATATAATGGCCATTCTAAGCTTTTAGAACTATTTCTGGAGCGAGGTGCAGAAAAGACTTTGTCTGTTTCGAATGAGGCCGGCATCACAGCACTTCATCTTGCCTGTGGTGTGAGAGAGCGCGGTAGAATTATCAGTCTTCTTCTTCGCCCAGGAGTTGAACAGTCGCTACTAACAGGAGACGAAGATGGTGACACACCACTACACGTTGCGTCTGCAGCAGGATACGCCAGTTATGTCAAGCTAATACTTCAGTACTCAGAGCCAGAACTCCGGCGTCTCCTAGAAATGAGGAACAGGGACCTCGAGACGCCTTTGTTTACTGCGTCATGCAAAGGGCACACCGAGGTAGTTAAGACAATACTAGAGCATGGTGCAGAAACTGCTCATATCCTTGACAGGGACGACATTAGTCCCTTATGGGCAGCATCATTCAATGGCTTTAGTGAAATTGTCAAAGAACTACTCTACCACGGGGCAGAAAAGACGATTACAACTCCCGGTTTAGGAGGTCAAACGCCGTTACATGCCGCCGCGATCAAGAACCATGTCAAAGTCTTGAAGCTTCTTCTGGAGGTCCCTGCTGTCCTTGTTAATCAAAAGACCACTTATGGCTTCACGCCTCTATTCATCGCCTCAAGAAATGGATATCATGACATGGTAGAGTTACTGCTCTCTGCGGATTCAATTGATAAAGACAGCGAAAGCTGGCTGGGCCTGACTCCCATGTTCGCAGCGGTGGCGAATGGACATCTGGAAGTTACAAAACTCCTCCTCTCCAAAGGAGTCCATCTACAACCTTCGGTCAGCATTGGTCGGGACTTGCTCTGGTGGGCTCAACGCTCAAACAAACCGGATCTGATACAACTATTGCAAGCACGTGAAGACCTCACGGCTACCTCCAGTGGGTCATGCAATCCTGTGGCTGGTTCATTTACCAGCTTAGAACCTCTATCTCTCAACGCGGAGACTATTCCTTGTGAGCCCGGGGTGTACTGGTGTTGTGTTTGTACCTTGAGCGTAGGGGATGACCTAAAGTTTCACTGCATCGAGTGCAGCGATTTCTACGTGTTTCTCTGCTCAGAATGCTTTAGTCGAGGGTTTCAGCTGTGTCCGAGATCGCACGTCTTGGTTCCATTTGGGCCTGATAAATCGGATAATTCGAACAGCGGAGACGATTCTGTAGATTCCAATGCTTAATAGTTTATAACCATTCCTGGAAATCCAAGACTTCTGTTGGTCACTAGGCCCTTAAAAGACTATAGGAGTATCAATACTGAATGAACACAAACATTGGCTCGAGTTACGAAGGGACCAAGTTTGGAGAAAGGCCTGAGGACAGAAAGTTGGCTTGCTCTAGAAATGCTCCCAGAGCTCGACACCTGAGAGTAATAACCATTGTTCTGTGAATCAATATAAAATAATAAACCAGATCTGCATTTATACTAGCTATTCTTTAAAATTCTATTTATCTCCACTTGATACCTCTAAAATACTTCCTGCAGCCTCTTCATCAAGTTAACTAGTCTTACTACCGCCACTGCTGAGCCCCTGGGTGATAGTACTTCTGGTGTTCCTCATACCAAACCCATTCCGACTGCCCCGTAGCTCCACTTGAGCTTGATCCAACATAACCCGATGCGCTGCCAGCTGCAGTCATAAGGCACGTTCTGAAAATTGCCTGTACTAAAGCTTCCAATAGACAGATTTGGGTCCAGGACTGTTGTCCCCCCCTTCTTCTTGGTAACACTCTCCCCAGCCATTTGCACATTGTCATATGCTATTGCACCTTGACCAACTCCTGCCAAGTACCACCAGTCAGCTCACAGGTGACATGAACTCCATCCATGTCCTGCGCCCCTGTCTTGACGTCACGTGGACAGCCACGGCGGTTATTGCTTATCAATGCCGGTGTCCACCTAACCATCTTGGCTTAGCCGTTTCAACCTCACCCATCTGAGCATTTTCAACCCCAACTTAGGCTCCTCATCGAGCAATTGGTCAGGCATTTTGGTATAATGTCTAAGTTGTGAGCTAGATGTGTTATTTGCAGTTGAGACTTGTGGCTGAGAGCTTATTCCGGCACATTGAACTTAGTTAGTTAGGCTCCTCATCTGTCTTCCTTTCCCCCAATACTACAAATACTCATCATTCTCAGAAGCATCACTGCTGCTCAAGCTACCACTCAGAAATGTCTACACATTCTGACATTGTTGATCGAGGCGATTTTGTCGACTCAGATGATGAATATGAGGTCGAAGAAATTTCTGAAAATCCCCAACGTTACCTAGAGGGTCTTTACTGCCCTGTTTGCATCGGCGAAACCTTAGCCAATCAGTATCAAATCGAACACAAGCTAGGGCATGGAGGGTTTTCAACTGTGTGGATGGCATACGATACTCTGGGACAGAAAGATGTGGCCCTGAAGATCATGACGCCTGAAGGACCAAATGACCATGAATACAAGATACAGACAGAAATTTCCAGAGATTTGCAGGATACCTCTCATCTTATACTCTATGAAAACACATTTCTCCTCCGCGGGTCCCACGGAACTCATCGGGTTCTCGTCTTGCCTTTACAAGGCCCCAATCTTCGAGACCATCTCCGTCAGAAGCCATTGCGCGTCAGAATGTCAGGTGTAAAGCAATTACTGCAAGCCATAAGCCATCTACATAGTATTGGCATTGTGCATAGAGGTCAGTCAACATACTCCGGCACTCTCATGTTATTATATTTCGCTTCTTGATAATAGCCAGTCTAACTCGATTTCTAGACCTGAGTAGTGCGAACATTATGTTCAGCCTTCGGCCTATGAACAACAGCAGTGTTGCTGCAGAGTACGAATGCATAGGACGCCCCAAGAAAGTTCGCCTGGACCCCGACTTCTGGAAAACAGGTGAACTTGTCATGCCAATGAAAGCTAATGAAAGCTTGATCGGAGACGATGTGTCCCTCGGCGACTTCGGACTAGCAATTAAATCAGGCACCTCAGTCTCACAGAAAGTACAGTCCCCTGCCATTTATTGCGCCCCAGAAAGAGTCCATGGCAAAGACCCGACCTTTGCCACTGATATGTAGAGTTACATGTGCATTTTTGCAGAGTTATATATGGGCTGTGCCCTCTTCTATGGTGGATCAAACTCCTCTATATTATCTTGCATTGTTCATTCTTTGGGTCCTCTCCCTACTGCGTGGAAGGGAACTTTTAAGGCAGGTGGTGTCCCCAATGATTGGTGGTACGATGAGGACCCTGAGCTGGAACCTACGGCGTCACTTGAAGCCAAGGTAGCACGTCTACGACCAGACATCAGTGCAGAAGAGAAAAAGCTTGTGCTCTCAGTATTACGGAAGGGACTTTCGTATCAGCCCCAGGATCGGCTGACTGCGAGACAGTTGCTAGAGGATGCCTCTTTCAAGGCGCTGTTGAAGATTTACGGAGCATATAACCGCACCTACTAGTAGTTGAGACAATAAAAAGGCATTTTGCACAGTATCTATTGCATGACATCTGCTTTCCGTACTTGATATAGCTGCTTATCACTCCGGTGTTGGTTAGGAATAGGACAACACTGCTAAGTCTACTTCACGCAATCTGTCACCATTTTCCCGTCATCTCTTAGCGCTTGGCCTCTTGTATGGCCTTTGGAAGGGCTAGTACGTTTTTAAGACAAAGTTGCACTTTGAACCAACAGCTCAACTCGGCGTTTACTTATTTGGGTAATGACCATCAGGCCTCAGAAAGGGCTTACATCGTTTCAAGCTAGTCGCCTTGGTAGAACCAACAAGATTCCTATAACCAATAGATCATTACTTGTATATAGACTGACCTCGCAATGACCATCTCCTGATCTGACAAGGCGCGTAATAGTCCATCGACTTCCTGAATGGCTTTCTCCATTGACCTCGGCTTGCTAGCCTGCATCATTAAGATGGCATGATTCTCTATCACTGTTAAGCATCCTGGCCCATCACCTATAGCGCATGAGAAATCCCTTGGTCGAATTTTGGCCAATCTGGCACTGAGTGAAAGACTTGTCAAAAGCTGTTCTTTCCGACCAGTATGAGTTTTGTGTATGCAGTAACGGGATATATGACGATTGCCGACCCTAACAATCCTACTGGGCCACTGAGTGTATAGCCTCGAGTAGGGTTATACTTCTGGCCCGTCAACTTGCCAGACCGAAAGGGAATACGGGTTATACACTTCAAGTAGTTAGAGACGTAGGAAATACAATACGTAAACTGGAGGAGACTAGAGGATGGCTGCTATCAGAAAACACCTTTAACAATAGCTAAGTAGACATATGTGGGAGCCCGACTCCTTAAGTAGCGAAAACTGCAATACGCCCAATTAGATTATTATTTTTTCTAGGTCTATTCCAATGTCTATTTATATACTCTCTGATTAAACATATGTAGGCGTACCCGCCAAGTCGTAAAACTCCAAAAAGATTCCAGCCGATGAAACTTGCAAGATATAACAAAGTTCGAACAAAGGAAAATACATTCAAAGAGCGGTTTTATTCGGATTGAAATGAAACGTCGAAGACATGGTCAGTTTCGAGTCATTAAAGTTCATTAAGATGGCAGAGCAAGAGGTTTTGAAGGATGGGAAGCTCAGAAGTCCCAGAGTGTGCCGAAAGCGTGCATGCCCTCTAATCATTCATCAACGTCAGTGCGAGTCATCACAGGACTAGAGTTGAATTATACGAACCCTCGCGGCATCCTTGCATCATTTCATCATTTCCCTTCATGTTGGACGTGATGAAGATAACCTCGGCACCGAAATTGTTCCAGGTGTCTCGCAAGAGCTGCATTGTATCTGGTCGACCACCTCGCTCCTTGGTGTCCCATAGTATCATTCGATCGGGCTCGATGTTATCGTGGATGAGCCGTGAAATAGTTGATCCGAACGTGTTTAACTGGTCAGAGCCTATCCAGATGAGGAACCTTGGATGGACTGTTAGCAAAAACAAGTGTTGGTCAGGCATGTGAGCATATATACCAATTCTTGCTCTGGATGCATGTTGACAGAGCGGCACCAATACCCGTTCCAGTGCAGACGCGAATGCCCCTTTTGAACATTGCAGAAGCGTGTCCAATTCCGGCTACAGACAATTAGCACTTGACAGGACATGTTGCCTGGTAAGCATCTCATACCAAATTTCAATTCTCGTGTCCAGATCTTTGTAGGTGGGTTCGCAACGAGGCTCTTCGTGAAATCGCCTTGAACACCGCAAACCATGTAATGATAAGGGGAATGGCGTCCTTCGCTTATGATACCGAAAGCATGATACTCCATCAAGGCTGAGCGCCCGATGCGTCCAAGAAGACCTTGTTGCATTCCCCTGTTGAAACGGAGGACGGCGACCTTGGACGAGGGTATTTCTACCTCGACGGGGACCTGTCGAATTGTGACCCACGGGAGAGCGATCCTGAAAAATGCAAGTGTTAGTAGCTATTCTTTTTTCGGGCGCCGGTAAACTGGGAGCTCTTACAATATCGTCATGAAAATGGTAAACCAGATATTTTCCGTGGTAATCAGGGACTGTGCATTAGAATTATCTTTACCGCTAGTGGCATCGTAAGAGTTGCTCAAAACGACGAAAGACCATGTAGCCTATTCCCAAGTCAGTATCAACTCCTAAAGTAATTTGACAATGACTCACAGCCAAACCTAACCAGCCGGCGAATCGATGGTACCGCTCAAAAATGTTGTGGTGGTTACTGGAACAAGAGGTCAGTGCGATTCGATAGGCGAGACAGACCTGGACTTACTTTCTAACCCATGGCAATGCACTCACCACTGATGTTATGATGAAGACGACGGTGACGATACCGCTGATGAGTACAGCAGGTTCACGGATGCTGCGGTGACTGAGAATCTGTACGATGTAATACACGAGCCAACTATAACAAGTCAGCAACCATTAGAAACTTGTATAGAGGAGTATCTTACGCAGTGCCAGAAAGTGCACAGCCCGAGTGTACTCCTCCAACATGTTGCAGAAACGATGCTGCCATTAACTTCATCCTTAGCGGCGCCCACTGTTCAATGTTAGCCTCTCAATTCACCGCAGCCTGTTGGTGACATACACTTCTCAATCCGTAGATAAAAGCTATATAGAGGATCCGAAAGAACAGCTCGTTGCGCATCAAGATAGCAAAGAGCAGGTTTCCGAGGACCATAGAACCAAGATGGTCCTGCGCATACTGGAACTGGCCGACACTTGTGAGGATAATACCAACGAGGTTGAGGGTGACAACGAAAGTAAACAGCCGTTTATATGCGTTGAACCACAGTACAAACAGGGTACTTCTTTTTGGTGCCTCCTTCTTTGGTGCCTCCTTCTTTGGTGGTGGCGGTGTGACCTTTTGTTTAGGCAGGATTGGCAAGGAAGAGTCCGATTTACACGAGTTGTGAAAAGACGAGGTCGATTGCGTGGCGGACCAAATGTTTCCCTCACCAACTGGAGGAAAAGCGGTAAGGCGGCCGTCCGCCTTGTCAGACGCATAGACTTTAGTCAGTGGTGCAAGTGCCATTCCCGAATTGTCGTGCTGGCCTTTCTCTGCATCGTCGAACCTGCGGTTGAAGCTGCTCTCCGACGGGGTTTCGTGATAGGGGAATCGGAAACTCATGGTGACAGGGGATGAGGCGAAAGTATAGTCAGGTTGGTGAGTTGAAGGTGAGTTAGGGAAGTGGTCAGGAAGAGCTAAAACCCAGAAAGAGATTCAAGAGACTCTGTTACCAGTGATACTCCTTCTTCGAACCATTCGGCTGGGATGTATGTTATATAATTATCCATTTCGGCCCATGAGCCGAGGCTACTACCTCACTGTCAAAGAAGTCAAGTTTTATGCGTCATTCTTCTACGTGTAGGCCACGGATTGCGTGAAGAGGGTTACCTGATATGCTATTTAAAGTTGACTAGAGCCGAGAACCGAAGTCTATCGCGTGCCTTCCGCTCATGCATGGTGAAGGCTGAGACTCTGGGTGTATACACACGCCAGCAGGGGAGCAGAGCCGCCCCCACAGAGGATGCAGTTGACGGATAGACGGGGCCGATAGACCAGGATAACCGTCCCAAGCGGGCGGCCCATCGTCCGATGTCTTTATGCATCGTAGACGGCGCGTATTATCGCCACATACGGCCAATTAAGCGAGAAAAACATCAATGATACTTTGACAGCATGTGCAGACTGTTTATTCTGTTGCATTAAATTTAATCTGCCGATGTGACCGAGGAGGGTAATTATACGATGTAGCATTTTGAAGGCTGAAGTAAGACTTTAGAGCACTTTAGATATGATCCCGAACTCCGACAGGAAATGCCGGGATTCAGGAACGCGCAATGGAGAACCCCACCCAACGTTAAATAATGGATACATTAGATTTCGATCCGCGCATATAAAATGCAAATTTCATAAGAGACGAGAATCAATACGGCATTTGTTGGAAAGCGGAGCTTGAACAGGAACTCTATATAATCAATGGATTTGCTCACTCATGGGAGACTTCCTGGCTGACGGCAGTCAAAGTCTCAGCGCTCTTGAACAATCACATGTGAGGTCAAGTCGCATGTAACTGCAGACGATGCTATTCAACAATTGTACACTTATTTCCATACAACACCGATGCCTTTAAAGTTAGCTGCTAGTCGGAACATCTTGTCTATTTATACATGTTTCATCCGGCGGCCCTTCAGAAGGTCAAAGTCCCCTGCTAGGCTGAACTATCTATAGTTGCTATCGTATTATACCCGGAAACGGTAGATGTACCTTGGGTCGTCAGGTACCGACAGCATGCATGCAGATCAAGGCTGGCCCCGTTCATCCTTTATCGCTCGGCCTGGGGTATCTAACTGACATACTGTATATAGCTAGCCCTATGGTAGCTTCGTAAAGCACACCATCTGATACGTCAACGCAGGCCGTGGGACCCGAGGTACCATACAATTGTAACATACGTCACGGGTATTTAGGCAAGGTCGTCACAGCGGGAACACTCAAGGCAGTCGGAGCGATGCTTTGAATAAGGTCGAACCAGCCTAATTCCGCGGTTTCCGAGAACCTCCTTTAGGACTTCAGATGGGGCTATCGCTCTTACAACAGAAGACACTGCCTATGCATATCTCCAGTACTTCGTCGCTAAGTTGCATTCGGGCTCTGAGGAGGATCTGCGTTAAGATACAAAGTTTATATCGTCCTAGCGGCCGTTGAGTCCCAAAAGTTCGGGTGCCACGAACTGCCGTCGAACTGCAGTATCGAACCTCCGCACCACGTAAGCCTTACATCTCCTCCGGTCTTTGATTACCTACGAAGACGAATACTCCTTCTTGTCACCATCGAGCCATTCTATAATCTTTTGCAGGGCTTGCTCATCCCCTTCCTTTGTTTCAACCAGCTCCTCGTCAACCCAGCCTCGCGTGAAACCGCCCCCGAAATCAACTAGCCAGGCATCATCCTGATCATCGATGATGATATTGCTAGGCTTTCCATCTCCCCATACCAATCCATTCTGATGAAGAAGCTCTATAGATTCACGGATCTGGCAAGCCCATTTCTGTCGTTTCTCAGCTGTAGCAGCACAAATAGCATCGCTGAGTCTACGCCCAGGCACCCATTGTCGAAGGAATCCTAAGATCTGCTGGGTGTCTCTGTGGTGGATATACCCGAGAAGTTGGGGAACCTTTATTGCTTTCGGTGGAAAGACTTTTCGCATCTCACCAAGACATTTAAGTTCTCGAGCCTCGCTAGTACCAAAGAGACCGCCTGCTCTACCACGCGACTTGCAGAACATGTCTCGCCCTCGCACTTGAACGGAAGCCGTAATAGTACCTGCACCATGTACAAAGACCTCAGTCACGGAGATATCCTCGGGGGTAAAGCGGGGTGTATCGGGGTTGAGTTCCAAATCTCCATCAATACTTTGATCAAAGGCAGGATCGATGTCGAGACTGGTGTATGCTTCGCTGGAGTCGATAGATATGAGGGAGACGGAGCCGGTAGGAGCAGGGGCTTCTAGGCGAAAGTAGAGGACGGGGGGGAATAAGAGGTGATATAGAGATTGGCTGTCTTGGGTGCGCCCTTCTTGTGAAGATATTGGTTGGGAGAAAAGAGGTCTTCCGGCGTCGAGTATGACAGCAAGAACGTCATCCACGAGCTGCTCATACTCGTCGTCGTCCTGACAGATGAGTGCTTGAGAGATGATATCAAGGAGATGATCCTGTAGAGGGCGTTCCTGTTGACTCAGGTGCCGGGTATCCTTTGTTGACTTTCCGTTGCTGGGGAAAATGGAGACAGAGATGAGTCTGTCATTGAACGTGAGTACCATATCTGCGGCCCCTCCATCACTACCGTGAATCTCGCTAACATCGATTTCGTCCATTACTTCTGCGTCTACTAGGTCGCCCATCTTGACGATTGTTTTTAAATGCGACGCGTAGGTGAGAGGATGAAGATGGAGGGAAGTTGGATTGTTGAACAAGAGGGCACGCGCACGGTTGATAACTGTGGGGCTCAAAAACGTGAGGACCAAGACCAACGAGGCTTGTATCCCGTTCAACAGAGAGTACGAAAGCCAGTCCGTTGCAGCGTGCACTGTACAGTCAAGTCAATACAAAAGCTATCAAGCCGGATCTTTTAATAATAGCATTGAACATGAGCTCTCCTGATGCCAGGGAGTATGCAGCGATCGGTGAGAGATTGCCAAGAGATAGTCCCCAATAGTGCATCTTTCAGCTGCGCCATTTCCTGCCACTGAGACAATGTTAGACATGGAAATACCGACTTCGGGATAAGTTGCACTGGATGTGGAGTTAGTTTGGCTTTTATTAGTATCAGATCGCCATAGAAATAAGCCACTTCGATTGCCGTCCGCGGCAGCCGTTAGACAAGGTTTGCGTAATGAACTCTAATAACTGCCGACGCTTGGTTATAAAGGAACACGCGGCCGCAATTCAATGATAAGAAGGTTCTTCCCTGGAATGATAGACAATCAGTCTTTTTCAGCTGAATCCTTCATGTTTATCCCGTCTCAGAGATACTCTAACTTTCACAGTTACAATGGTCTCTGAAAATACTGCAACTCTACCTCCAAAAGGTTGGTGACTGCTTGGACGTATGATCGGACTTTCTCAACTCTATTTGACTAACTATCATTCAGTCTGGGCAACTTTGGTGACGAATGATGATTATCTCAATGGTGTACTGACACTCAACTACCGTCTACGATGCGTCAAATCAAGATACCCGCTGCTGGTTCTTTACACCAGTACATTATCTCAAACCAGCGTCGAGTCTCTGAAGCGTCGGAGCATAGCAACCCTCCAAGTACCACGACTCGCCCCAACGACCGCAAAGGAATACACCGATGATCCACGATTCAACGAATGCTGGACGAAGCTGATCGCATTCTCACTCACCGACTACTCACGAATAGTTCTCCTTGACTCGGATATGCTACCGCTACAGAACATGGATGAACTCATGGATCTCGAACTCGATTCGCTGTCAGTAAGCGAGTCAGGAGATACAAGGCGCAGCAAAAGAGTGTTTGCTGCATGCCATGCTTGTACTTGTAATCCCTTGCGAAAGCCGCACTATCCGTCGAACTGGAAACCCGAGAATTGCGCGTTTACATCGCAGCATGCTTCACCAGACGTCGCACAAAATACCGGGGCAGATATTTCAACAGGGCTGGGCAAGCTCAACAGTGGACTTCTAGTCATCAATCCATCGAAAGTCATTTTCGATCAGATCGTCGCCAAGATGAATGAGGCAGGCCTTGACTACCAGTTTCCGGATCAGGACCTCTTGGCAGATCTCTACAAAGGCCGTTGGGTAGCTTTACCATATATCTATAACGCGTTGAAAACGATGCGAGATCCAAATGTGCATGGGGTCATTTGGCGTGATGATAAGGTCAAGAATGTTCACTACATTCTCAGTCCCAAGCCATGGGATGAGCTGGGCCCAGATGGGTCATGGAAGGGGGATAAACCTATCCATAAGTGGTGGATTGACGCGTACAAGTCAATGCGCGCAGAGGAAGAGACACTTCGAGTCTCGTGAATGCATGTTACTTCGCATGTCTGAGCGTAAGGTAGAACTTATTGAGGTATAAAAACAAAGTCATTGACACATTGCAATTCTTGCCGCGATATCATTTACATTTATCTTCTTCAAGTTGACCACGGAAAGCTGTGATTTCTTTGATCATGCGCTCCAAACCTAGGTGCAGATAAGTCTTTTCGTGAGCAAATACAATTCGAAACCAGCCCGATACATCACTTCCAAAATCAGTTCCGAGCGCCAGGAAGATCTTGTGCTTCAATAAAGTCTCTTGCAGTCTCGTCTCGAGAGTCCTCAGTACTTCCTTAGAATCTTCCTTATATCCCATCTGGTTCTGTAAAGCGGCATTGATTTGTGCGCGCAAGGGCTGGAACAGATCAGCCCAGACGCATTGGATCCTTGTTTGTAAGGAATCTGACGACTATTGAGAAACTTGGTTATCAGTTCGTAGTTTTCTACTAGCTGTAATCGATTGATTTTGATATAGCTCTCGATGAAGGCGTCGTCGGCGAGTTACACGTGCGGTAGCAAGATCGGCTGGAGATGAAGTGCCAGAGAAGTCAGAGTTTGCTTCGCAAGCACGAAGCAAGACCTCATTCCGACTGATCATACAGCCTATCCTGATACCACAGGAACCAAAGTCCTATCAAGAAGTCAGTGTTTCTCGGCTGCTTGTGTGTTCCAGTGCCATACCTTGCCCATTCCCTATAGGGCATGTAGCAGGTCTCTGTCAATCAGGCCATCAGGATTGATAGCCAAAGCTGAAGTGAATCCTGGCCTGGGTTCTTCCAGACGGACAGAGCATATATCTCGTCACTGATGAGGTGTACCTTATGTTTCTGACAGAATTGCATGTACGCCTTCAGAACATCGGGAGCATAACATCGACCTGGCAGATGATTAGAAGGAAAGTTTAGTAAGCATAAGCATACATTCACCTAACGGGTTATGAGGGTTACATAACAGGAAGATTTTGACGCGAATCCCTTGCTGCTGAGCTTCCTCCAAAGTTTTTTTGTAATAAGCAACAGTCTCGATGCTGAAGGGGTCCAGATCCCCAAACGAGACACCGATGATCTTTGCCCTACGACAATTCAAATTCTCTTGGCCAATTACCGTTAGTAAGCTCAATTCGATATTCACTCAACTCTGAAGCCCAGATCGATGGGGAAGTTTCCATAGTGAGGTCGCGCGAGCAAAACGCCATCACCTTTGTCGCAGAGCGCGAAGCCACTTAGCTCGATTGCCTGACCTACACCAGATGTGACAATGACTTGATCTTTTATGATGTCTTGGAAGGGGCTGAAGTGGCGGTTGATGAATCTTGCGAGGGTATTTCGTAGGCGATGAGAGCCAGTGAAACCATCGCCAACTGTCAAGGCATGGCTATCGAGGCTGAACTACTGAAAGTCAGTATAATCATACTTCTATTGCCGGCATTGGGTAAGTACATTCTGAGTAATATGCTTAATCAGTTCCTTGTGCATGAGTGTCTGCCAAGTATCAGCCTTGCACCATTCCTCTTACAGTTGGGCAGGTACATTCTCAGCGACTCCGAGACTGATATATCCGTCAGGGTTCTTTTGTGGATGCCATAGATGGGTGACTACATTCAACATTGGCATTTTGCTCGTCGGCGTCGCGAATACCTCACCTCGCTGTGAGAGATTCCCATTTAAAGATGCCATGGCCTTGTCAAGACAGGAGCATATAGTAGCAAGGATATGCAACAAAATGTAAAAGTCTTTGGAATAAGTCACAACTCCCTTACTGGATGACAAGTAGAACAGGTACTGTTCTGTCCATCGTTCATTCGTTCCAAGGTGATCGAGGTCAATCATGGTGGAACCCAGTCCATTTTCTCCAAAGGGCGCGGGGTGACATCACGAATCAGCAGCCAAGACTAGTATATATGTACAGTACAGAACTGGCATTCAACCCCGTTTTCGAATCTATTCAATTATTGCTGGTCATTAGATATCACATGATTTGTTTTAGTTCAGATAATCATACCGCTGTGTGGATATCACAAACTTGGCATTGAGATTTACCGAAGAGTGCAATATCTCAAGACAGGGCTACAAGTCTCGGCAAATTATAATATCCGATCAGTAACATTATCTATCACTTTCCCGATTATGTTTCTGCCCGATCTTGTGATACCTCTCATGTCGGCATTCTGACAGTTTCAGTGCAAGAGGTTGCATGCCGATCATGTTTCAGAGCATCGCACTTCTCTCGACCGACGACTCGTAGTCGGCCTAGTTCCGTTGAAAAGAGCGCTTTTAATCCGAGAAGCCCCTGTTCATATCATTCAGCTAAGTCTTTCAAAAATGACATGACTCAGCGGACACTTGAGATACTTCTCGCCCGAAGGCTTGGTCCGGCAGTCATTGAACTCTTTCTACGCCACCAACACCCACCAAGCAGCAGCTGAAACTATAGCGCCCCTATTATTGACTGCTAAACCCAATATTTGGCGTTCTCCCAATATCACGGCTTCCCCTCGGTTCCCTCCTCAAGTGCCGAAGGCCTGACCCGGTCTCCGGCGCATTAGCGCAAATGGTGCGATGTCACATTGGCGGAAGTTCCGGGCTATTTCTTCCAAATTCCGACTCCGACACGATACTACCTTGATGCGTCTGATCGCCATCAGGGCATTGTTTCTTATTGGACATTGAGTTTCTCTGGTCGCAGACGCAGGACTAAGCTGAGATGCACGTGGAAAAAGCAAAAAGTGAGGTTCACTACACTAGAGCAAGAACTTAGTTGAGTTTCCAGTGTCATATCGTCAGCCTCAATTTATGAAGTTCTAGACTTTTTAATAACGTTAGTGCAGAAGTCAATGCGTAGAATGACATTTTGGTGACAGCCCGCCCGAAGCTTAAGCGGCCACGGACTAAAGTTTGTGTGACTGAACGGGTTAAATGGTTACGGGTGCGTGGGGTTTGAGAAACGAGAAATGTCGCCAACAGTGGAGATGAATACGAAAACAGTCGCTTATTAGAATCTGCAACGGAATGACCCGTGACATTTCTTCAGTGGATTTGGCGCTGGAGAAAACCTGTTTCGGTTGCTGGTACCTGTCGTGAGACAGCGCGGACCGTCGTAGTGTTGACGCTTGAGACGCTTGAGACGCAGGGGCCCATCCACTAATGGCACCAAAATCATCACGCCCACATTACGATTGGTTGAAATGGTTCCTAGTACTGTATCTGGGTCCAAATGACTCGACATCGCTATTAATTATTTTACTCTAAGTTACAAGGTATATCGCTTTTCCCCAATGACTCCAATTCGTGTACCGGTTTGATCACTGTCTGGAAACGTGCACCGTCGTCTCATTCTTGACGAGAATACCACCAAAGTTTCCTCCGAATTCTCCAGTGCCTGGACTTTGACCCGTGACTGTAGATGTGTACTTGTTTCCCGCTGGTCTGAACCGGTCGATGGCGTGGCTCTCAAAGTCTGACACTGAGCCTCGACCACCGCCGTCGTCGGATTCGGCGAGTTGGTGTGTTGAGGAGGATTCGTCGTTGGGCGTGGATTTGTTGATGGTGTCGAGGCGGATGGATTGCTTGGTTTGACTGCGGCCGTAGCTGTTAGGGTAACTTCCTGAGCTGGCGCCTGTTCGGGTTCGGGGATGTGTGCAGGTGAAGATGTATGTGCACGCGGGGCGGATCGTGGGTAGTGAAGCTGTAGATGTTAGATATCGTTTAGCAAGTCGTTGGGGACGGTGCGTACCGGAAACGTTGATCAGATTGACCTCGACTGTGGCCCAGATAACAATGTCGCAGATATTCCATGTCAAATCTTCTGACTTGTCATTAAAGACGCGAGCGGCGACAATAAGTCGGATAGCGGCAGCGCAAATACTGCGTCTGTCAGTAAATCCATCAATTGACCCAAGGTCAAGGTCACTCACAAGAAGCCAAAGGTAAACATGACCATGATACCAGCCTTCTGAATCAAAGGCAGCTGCAATTTACCAATCTGCCACATCGGAAGGATCAAGATAGCAATATCAATGGCAGCGTGCACAAGCGTTGTACCAAAGAAGAACTTCTTATCCTCAATGGCGCAATATCCTCCTGCATTCGAATCCCAGAACGCATCGACGGGGACGCAGTGAAAGATACCCATGAAGATCTACCACCGATTAGCCCCGAAGCTTCAATTAATCATAATGTACATACTCGGAAGATGATCCAGACAATAGCGCATCCAAACAGGATTTGAATCGGTAGTCGAATATTGGTTACTCGGAACATGCGCCAGTATAAACTCAGGATCGAGACCTTTGCGAAGAAGAGACCGAAGGCGTAAAAGAGCTCGGCGATGAAGAGCAGAAGTTTGCTCTGGTATAATTCCTCTCCCAGTGTAATTTTCCTCATCTCTATGACATCCGTGATATGTAATCCAAGACCACGATTAACCCCTTGGCGGCTGTTAGTGTCGATATCGCTTGTTGGTCGTGACGCGGGAACCTACAGTAGGGAATAATAATGATCCAACCAACAGAAATGGCCTAAAGAAGTAAGCACTCAAAACTTGACTCACACCAGATTAAAAACTTACATATCCGCAAAGAGCAAAGTAATCATCCCATGACAAAGGAATTCTCTTGAGCCGACGACTCAATAACCGAAGGATGGTGATGATAGTCGCAGCCGCAAAAGTAACAAACAGCACGACCCAAAGGTCCGTCTGCTTAGACTCCAGCTTCGCCATGTGAAAAACCCGTCCACGGAGGTAAAAAACCAAAAACGAGTAAACACCTCCGCGAATCAAGGTTTGAAGCTTAACGCTGCTCACTTAGTTCGTCAAGAACCAGAGGGGGGGGCAGCCCAACCAATACAGAGTTTGGAGAGAGAAAAGAGAGATGACGAGAAGAGCGAAAGGACCAACGCGAACCCGAGAGGATGGATACAATGCGAGAGATATGTATAATTACGCCAGGGGGGGAAGGGGACGTTAGTTCCCCGACAGGAAACATTTTAATTTATCAATTCGAAACGAACCGGTAAGTGGGCTTGGGAACTAAAGGGGAGCGCAAGAACCAAGCTACTGTGCCTGGGTAGCTTGCGATGATCAAGTCAAGGTCCCCTCGTAAAAAACTTGGGTGAAATTTAAAGCGCGCTTGTCAAACCCTACCAGGTCTGCCCTTTTCTTCAACAGCTATGATCGTCGCTGGATGAGGTCTAAGGAGTTGAGCTAGCGGACTAGTAGGTTCCACAATGTGACACTCGACGGGTCCACCGGCTTTTTTAGGGCAAAGGCTCGTTCTCTCCTGTTCTTGGTTTGGTCTTGTCTGTTAGCACAGAAGGGCTTGCAAGGTTGGTTGTAGGCTCTGCGGGTAATCTCTGGGCGAAGGATTCCTTCGCGATGAGGTGCATTGTCACATCGTGATTCCAAGTGTCAGGGCCAAACCTTGTTACTGTTTGACAGTTAATATCGAGAGTGGACCAATCTCGCAAAAAGTCAATCTGTGCAATTACGAGTAATCTTCACGTGGCTTGTCAGCATCTTCTGACTCTGTTAAACTTTCTTTTTCCTGCAGATAGTTTAGACGTCAATAAACGAGGCAGACGCTTCTCTGCGCTGGCGCCATAGTCCACGCTAGGCATTCAATAGCATCAACACGGGTTCGCTCCCGCATATCAGCTCGTAAGGCTAAGCAAAATTACAGCATGACCCAGAAATCTGCCGCTGTGGCCGCGCGGGGGGAGACGGTAGTTACGCGGGTGCCGTGCCGCAACCAAAAGGCTCCAGTCCCTCCTACTGGCCAAGCGGATACAATACTTCCGTGGGGCAAAAGGTAGCCTAGCTTCAGGCCCAACTGTAAGGTAGCAATGCGAGGTTTTGCTTCGGTGAAGATCTCAGAACCCAAGATTGAAGATCCCAAGGGCCTGGTCCAGATAATGAAAAAACAGAGATCGAGCGTAAAAAGCAAGCACCGAACCCATGTGAAAGCGTATCTTGCAATGCGTTGGCTTGGCTGTTGGTCCAGGGCCTTAACTCACCGCGCCAGCGCGTCTAAACAAGGTATCCAATCCTCTTACCCAATCGCCCCAAATCCTCCAATCAGTTATCATTTTTATAATGGAGATAAATATCCCGAATAATCAGGCATATCAGACTTGGCACAACGGCACTCCCTTATCTTTTCTGCTTCTCAACAACGCACAAGCCTCCAGCGTCGCAGCGGATCTGGGGGCATCTAGTTTCGGAACGGTTTAGACCTGTGGACCGGCCAGTGGGTTAGCTTATGGTCTAAAAATGATGCTACACCTTACCGCTCCGCTCTAATTCTCTCTTTTACCGAACTTTGTATGGCAAACACTGTCTGTGGAGTCTGCCTGAATCCTTCTGCCAGAAGAGGAAGCAAAGCGTCAGGGGCGCGCAGAATGGAGGGGTCTGTGCTTGACGTTGCATGATGAAGCTTTATGCAGACAAGATCGTCACCTTCAGGCAAAACCTCAGTTTCACCTTTCAAACTCTGCTAGCAGATCACCCTTTCTCACCAAGATATTAGGCATAGCATCAATACCTAAAGACCCCTAGAAGTCAGAAGCCGTTGAGACTATGGGCGGTATGTGGGCGGGAGCGGGTTATCGCTCCGTATGAGTTTAGCGATCGCGAGTCAGAGACAGTCTAGTACTCGAAATGGCGGTATGCCCCGAGACTAAAGGATTTGCACCGCGGTCAACGCGTTTCGAATGCCCACAAGCGCAACCAATCGCCTCACTATCAATAGTCATCCTTTCCCCTCATCGGCTCCGCTCTTCATTCGCCTCAGTTACAACATTACATTTAATAAAATCCAGCCCAGGCACGGCCCGTAGTATAACTTGGCACTCTATTACACTTTTACTACTGCACAACATATCGACGCCTCATATATCTCACAATGGCTCCTTCTACCACTACCCCCGATCTCGTCCCCGAGCCCGTCTCCAAGCTTCCCGAGCGACCCAAGGAGGATGGCTCCATCCTCAACGAGCACGAGCGGTCTGAACTTGCTTTCGTCGACAAGTACAGCGCCCCCGATGTCTACATCAACGCGGAGAAGGATACTCTGTGGTTTCCATGGATCGGACCCATTGAGCTGAAGCCCATGCGCATGGAGAACAGGACGGGTACTTTCGTCGTCGGTCTTCGATCAAAGGTCGCTGCCAGCCTGGGCAAGCACAGACACCGTGGTACCGTTACAGCCATCACCATGTCAGGAGAATGGGGCTACAAGGAGTATGTTCTTTCCCCCCCTAGCCCTGTAGGAGGTTGAGATGCTAATCTATCGCGATCTAGATACGACTGGGTTGCCCGACCTGGAGATTGGGTTTGCGAGAACCCCGGCGTTATCCACACCTTGTCCGTCGAGGATAACACTGATATCGTGTTTACCATCACTGGTAGCATTGAGTTCCTCAACGACGATGATAGCTTGAAGTTTACTCTTGATCTCTTCAGCTTCTCCAAGCTGTATTATGATCACTGCAAGGAGAAGGGCATCAAGCCCAATGATGCTCTCTGGCATTAAATGGAAATGAATAACGTCTGGGATGGTTGGTTACGGCAAACAGCTTTGCATGATTTTCGCATGATTAGTCTCCATGAATAACAAAAGAGATATGAACAATGAATATTATTGATGATATTTGTATCCTTGTGCATTATTCGGGAATGCCGTGTTGTATTGGCTTGGCAATGGCGGTGAGCCCCCTCCTATATGCCGAGGTATATCACCAGACCACGTGATGTCTCATGATCCCTTTTCCTATCTTAGAATCAAACAGTCTTTAAAACACGGGTGATCATTTCATCAAACGTCTCATCTTGAACCAAACCAAGTACTTCCATCCAATGGGCCGCTTTGTCAGGGAAGTATGTAACAGGCGCATCGCTGTAGACCGTCGCAGTAGCCAGCTCATAGTATCCTCTGCCCCAATTGCCTTGTTCGATATGCTTTGTTGCTCGAGCGTATAGGTCCTTGTTATCCAAGTTCTCGAGCTGAAACTTGGTGCCTGAAAGTCTCTCCAGGGCTTCAATGACCTGGTTCTGTGTAGTATTGTAGGATGCGACGTGAACGTATTCGTTCTTGGTCTTGTCAGAATGGAGGAGTGTAGCGGCTGTCGCTTCGCCGACTTGTGATGCGGTCGTAGTGGTGAACTTTGGCTCGCCTGCATTGACAAGCTCACCAGTTTTGGTCTTGATGTCTAAGCAAAGTAACCCTTTGCCTTCAACCAGCATCTAATAATTCGTCAGAATATCACTTCCTCTCTGTTCAAAAGACTTACCCAGTCAATCCACGGGCCAGTGAAGATCGCCGTCCAAGACAATCCTTCTGCTTCCTTGGACTTTACATAGTCCATGACGTCCTGTTTCCCTTTGAGGAAAGGCGCCATCTTCTCAAGTCCCTCAACAGAAGTGTCGCTTCCAAACTCGCTTGGCATGAATCGCTTTACCTTTGCAGCTGCAACGGCATCAATCACGATCTTTTGCTCTGCGATGTTGGCGGTCGAAAGGGTAGAGATGACAGCATCTTGGCCAGTGAAGACGTCGACAAGAGATGAGAATGTGTAGTCTGACTTGACAATTGCAGCATCCAAAAATATCGAGTCTGTAACGTTGGAAGAAGTGCGGCTAAGAACAGAGACGTTGAAGCTTGCTTTAACGAGTGCTCTGATGAGATATGGCCCGAGATTTCCGCGACCCTGTTGTCTTGGTAAGCCTGATAATTCGATACCTCAGTAGGATGTAAGAAATGAAACTCACTCCGAGAACCATGACGTTCTTGATCTCAGCAGACATGGTAAAGGGAGGCATAAATTGCAAAATGCAGGGTAAGTGGATATTTGAGTTGCAAATAAGATCAATTGTGTTTGATGATATCGTTACATGACTGGGAATTTCTGGACTACTTATAGACTCTCAGCTCAGTATAAGACTTATTCAAACACAAATGATTTCTCAGCATCGAGGCATTTGATCATTATCATGGCCTCAATCCAAGCTCATCTCGTCGTGATGATGGTGGAGTCTAAGCCTCTTTTAGCCACCAGGTGGAAACTAAACTCTTTTGGACCACCAGGTGGAGACTAGTCCTTTTTTGGAACACGCGTATCTGCCACTGATGATTAGTCAAGCATCGTTCGAGTATTCCCGCATCAAAGAAACATTCTCTTCTCATCCACAGTCATCGGGTATTACACACAAAGGCCAATTCAGGATGGGCTTATTACAGAGATCATGCCAAGCGTGTGTTAAAGCGCGACGCCGCTGCAATCTCGCGAGTCCCTGCTGCGAGAGATGCTCCACCAAGCGTATTCCCTGTCGGTACACCAATGAGCCAGCCCCTGCAGCCATGCCTATCCATGAAAATACGCTCAAAAGCATCGTTAAATCTCGTAAGTTAGGGGGAGAAGGGATCCCTCAAAGCTTATCACGTTTAATGGTCCATGGTGTTCTGGACACAAGGCTACAGATGTTCATTCGACAAGTCCTCTCTCATGATTACTATGATGGCTCTCGACCTCCTCTGGAGGAATCAGACCTGACGAGATTACACCATCTTGGAGTTATGAGCAAGCCGATGAATAACGGTCTACAAATCTTTAATCCATTACATCTCGAGATTGTGCGGGTGTTTGATCCAGAGACGCTTCGCCACTTGTCGGACATTCTTCGAAGCTTCCCAGGCCAGTTTGCTGAGCATGGCAAGACCTCCTTCATTCACTCTGCAATATATGATCCCTTAATACCACAGCCGCTCAAAGAAGTTCGCGATGTTTGCTACAGCTATCACATCGGCGGCGAATATCTTGCAAGCAGCCGCCTCAATGCCCTCCGCCTTACAATCAGACGCCTCCTTCGCTTTTCGAAACGCACAGCCTCTTTCGCAGACACACTGGCGTACGCACAAGCAATAAGTCTCGCCCAAATAATCCGTCTCCTCGAGTGTCCCGACACAAACGAAGATGACATTGAACGTGACAATGAAGAGATGTGGGCTCTTACCCATCAACTATGGCAGCATGCACCAACTCAACTACCAAGCTCACTTAGTCCCTGGAAAGCATGGTTATTCTCGGAGAATGTTAGAAGGACTATAATGGTTTGCAACATACTTTTAGCAGTGTATAGTTCGTTGAAGAGGGGATATACGATGCATTCACTTTGCGTGGAGGCTTTGCCGTTTGATGTGCGGACAAAGCTTTGGGATGCGGACAGTGAGAGTGCTTGGGAGGCTGCTGCGTGGAAAGTGCCGGGACCTCATTTGGTGACGCTCAGTCAATTCACAGAGCTTCAGCGGTCGGAGGTTAGCGGTTCACGGTTTGAGGATCTTCTTCTGCTCTCTTTTAAGAGGTGAAGGACAAGGACGACTCACTGTTCGGCCATACCTACGTACAGAGAAGAGTTTGGAAGTTGATGCAGATATTAGCATCGTGGAACTTTTGTGATACACATAAAGCTTCCGAGACAAACAATATTCATTTTAGCCATTGCTCTCTTCTGTGACTAGCTGGACGTAAATAATCCTCATCATTCATAACCATTCCGCCTTCGTCACTATCCTGTCCTCGACATCGCCATCATGCTTAACAAGTGCACTTGGCCAAGCAGAGAAGAGGGATGCCAGGGATAGTATCGCATTTGCCTTGGAGAGCGCAGGTTCCGCCAGCGCATTCAGACTTGCAGGGCTCAAGAGTGTTTGGGTCGGAGTAGAACAGGCCGCCGTTATTACAGGTCCTTCGAAAGTGTTAGCTATGAGGCCTGTTGCGTAGTGAAGATAACGTACGACTGAGGAGCCGCGATGGCGACGGTGGCGATAGCCAGGATGCTGAAGATGGAGAACTGCATTTTTGATGATTGCGATGTGAGTGAGTAATGGGAAAGATAGAGGTTCTTCGGGTCGTCGGTGTCTTATATACAGTGAAGAAGCTATATGACTTGTCAATTACTAGGATTGGATCCTTTGGTTGACCACATTCCTATTTCTATCCAACCGAAGTTGCAAATGGATATATGCCAAGTAAATCTCACCACATGCATAAATTGAAGGATTTACCTGCCGATTGTAGTCTAGAGTCGCCTGAAGAGACCGTTACTCTGCATGAACACTGGAGACATATGCAGGTCTCTGACCATGATTGTAGTGTATGGCTAAAGTGATGCTATGAGGCTATGCGATAGTCTCCACAAGGATTCTTGCCGCTGGAGGATCTACTCCCGTACCTCTCGGGTTATGATCCGGGACCCGTCCCGCTTTCTATACGAGATGCGCTTGAGCATACGACGCTGAGTGAGATCCATTGGCTGAAGTCCGTGATTATATGAGAAGGATCTCGGCCATTGAGTCAATGCGGTTTGAGCTTTCAATCCATCTGAGTCAGCGACATTGACCTGGCTTCTAGTGCGGGTTATGCTTGATCATTGATGACATCATGTTTGGGATCCCCTCAACCACCATTTTGACACATCAATACAGCCAACACTGTTATCAGCGACTTCAACCAGACTAAGCACCTGGAAGCTAGCGCCAAACTTCACTTGTAAGTCGATTGATTCACACTGACTGCGATAAAGGCGATATCATGCCGGTGACACTTCCGGTCTCTAGTCTAGACCGGCCCGTGTCTCGGAACCGACTTCTCGGAGCCGATAATGAAGCTTTTAACAGCACCTTCAACCTCAGAACTTCCCCTCATCGATAACACCCTTCGTCTCATAGCATCACCACAATGTCTTCAGCAACGTATCAAATCGAAAAGCCAGTCCGCAGCGACTACGAAGAATGGTCCAAATTATTCCGCGCCTACATCGACTTTTACAAATCCAAAATTGACGAGGATCAATACGCGCGAACTTTCGATCGCATCATCGAGGAGAAAAATGGTCTGCAAGCGCTGGTCATTCGACAAGTTAGAGGAGAGGAGAAGAAATTAGTTGGAATAGCGCATTTTTTTCCGGAGCAGACGCCTTGGAGCGAGAAGGAGATTCTTTTACTTAATGGTAAGTAGAGAGAGTTACGTGCGTTGTTAGGAGTGGTATTGACTTGCTAGACTTGTTCATCGATCCTGATGTCCGTGGGGAGGGTCTTGGGAGAAAGTTGACGCAGGCTGTTGCAGATGTTGGGAGGGAGAAGGGTTTTATGAGAGTGCAGTGGGTTACCAAGCATGATAATACAGCGGCGCGGAAGCTTTATGATACATTGGCTGAGAGTCAGTTTGTTCAGTATAGAATGGCACTGTAATAAAGCTATCCCTATCTAATATAATACTAATTATTCCTAGCTTTATAAATACTTGTAAATCTACCTAGCTTCTGCCATCACCCTAGGTAAAATCTCTCGCATAATTCTACCTCTTTTTTGTAGTTCTCACCAACTTCTGCATCACGATAAAAACCAGATTTAATAATAAACTTTAAATATAAATTACTTACTTTTGTATATTCTTTTAGGGTCAGATAATAACTATAAGTAAGGTAAAATAATAAGTCATCATGTATAATCATACCTCCTGTTTGTCCAACATCTTTGATTTCAACTTCTCTATCCTCCTTAGCCTCACTGCATGACACAGGTTCCATA